>NW_004624768.1:14596374-14616337 GCF_000247695.1 Heterocephalus glaber
TCTGTTTGCATCTGTTTTATGGATTCCATTTGTTTCCTATGTTGGGATTCCATCATGTTCCTCAGCTCCTCTCTAAATTTATTAATCATGTCTTGCACTAGGAGCATTATCTCTCCTGTTATCTGAGAAATTATTTCTGATTTCATTTTTTCCAGATCCCCTTTTGTTGCCAGCTCAGTGCATCCAGGTGTTTAAGTATCAGAGTGTTCCATCTCATTTCCCTTTGGGGTTGCTGTAGGTGATCTGGAAGTTTGGTTTTGAGACCTATTTACATGTTTTCTCATTTTGACTGTCGGGGCAGGGTGGGTGCTGTTGGCACCCACATGGCTCACTTCCTCTGAGCTGGGAGAGGTGGGACAGGGGCCAGGAGTGGCAGTAGGGATGGTGGCCCAGAAGCCCCTTCCTCTGTGCAGGGAGCAGTGGGACAGATGGTGGCCCAAAAGCCCTTTCCTCTGGGCCAGGAGTGGTGGGACAGACAGCAGCCCAAAATCCCTTTCCTCTGGGCCGGGAGTGGTGGGATGGATGGAGGCCCAAAGCCCTTTCCTCTGGGCTTCCTTTGTTAGCTTGATTCATAGATATTTCATTTTTTGGATGTTATTGTAAAAGGAATTTTTCCCCTAATTTCTCTCACAGTGAGTCTGTTATTTGTGTAGAAGAAGGCTATTTTTTTTTTGAGTGTTGACCTTGTATCCAGCTACTCTACTGAATCTGTCAGTTAAGTCTAGAAGTCTTTTGGTGGAGTTTTTTTGGGTCTTCTATGTAAAGTATCATATCATCAGCAAATAATGACTGTTTAACTTCTTCCTTTCTTATCTTTATTTCTTTTTCTTGTCTAATTGCTGTGGCTAATGTTTCCAGAACTATATTGAACAGCAGTGGTGATAGTGAACATCTTTGTCTTGTTCCTGATTGTAGCATGGAAGTTTTCAGATTTTGACCATTTAGTATGATGTTGGCTATTGGTTTTTCATAGATAGCCTTAATCAGGCTGAGATAAAAACCTTCTATTCCAATTTGCTGTAGAGTTTTGACCATGAATGAGTGTTGAATTTTTCCAAATTGCTTTAAAGAGGATAGTTTAAGATTAATTCCATTATTTTTTTAATTGCTGGCCATTTTCTTGCCTATTTTTACTTGAACAAGAAGCTATATGTACCCTAACAGTGACTGATAGGAGAGGAATACAGAACAAAGCAATGTTTTTCATCATTTAAATTCACCCTATTTACAACCTCATTATCTCTTAACTCAGATCAAGCTTTGGAAATACTTCATTTCCTCAACCACTACTGTATCTGTAAGCTCTAGACTTCTATATCATAAATATTGAAGTCTCTGCTTATTTAAGAATAGATGAGTGTGAGCGTATTGTAAAAAAGGCAACATGAGAGGTTTCCTTATTGTCCTCTGTTTGGAAATTCAATCCTGGACCCTTTGCTATCCCATGAAAAGAATCAAGTGTCCTTACAATTTTGAGTTCTTTCCAGAAGATGTGCCATCATCTTCCATCATCAAAGCCTAAGTGGTTTCCATGGCAACCTCCTCCACAAACCCATCAATTTTTCTGGCAATACCATTTCATTCTGGCCCAGGGACCACATTAGAGTCTAAAAAGAAATATAATAAGACTCTCAAAAATGAAGTTAGGAAAATATCAACAGGCAAAAAAAAAAAAAATAGAATGAAATAAATCCACATAGCTCAACAATACTCTGAGTTTAGTAAGATGGAGAGGAGAAAACTTTCCCAGGCAGTTGTGGGTTCAGGGTATTAAGGAAGATTTGAAATACAGAAATAAAAAGGGGAGGATAGAAGTAGGGAAGAGCTAGCTGCAGAAAGCAGAGATGGTACAGCGTGTTGGGAGCAGCTGGCTGCTTCTTGCCTTTTCTTCTCCTATAAGCATACAGTCACCTGCACTGAAATAGAATTAAGCTAAAGCTGAAAATGATGTTTCCAGTAGAAAAAGCTGTCTCTTGCAGAGTTCAGAGAAGAGTTGGGCACAGTGCCAAGTGCTTATGAAGCAATTTTGGAAGGTTCTGCCTGAAAGGCCGGAGTCCCTGTCCCTCCATCACTTGCAGCCCTTTACAACCATTCACATACTAGGAGATCAGGATCTTATGGTGCAAGTCAAAATGTGAAGTGGCTTGGGCAGTATCTATTGATCGTATCCTACACAGCTCTATTTCTAATACCATCTTGACTTTTGCCAGGACTCATTGTGATAAATGGCATTGTTTCTCTATAGCCTTGGTGAAGATTCGTCCCTCATTTTCTGAATCTTAATTCTATTCCTTCTTCTATACTATCCTGTGTATTTTTTTTTCTTTTGGTTAAGGTTGTGAGTGTTAATCTCATTGTTATAAACTCTTTAGTGGCAAGGAAAATGAGTCTTGTCTCCCCCATAGCACAAACGGAAACAGATCATTCTATAGTTTCCCAGGGACTGGAATTTGTGTGATCTGCACCGAGGTGGGAATAGGTTCTAGTATTTGGATGAAGTTCCTGCCTGTCTTTAATCAATCCGCCAGTTAGTGGTCAGGAAGAACAGCAAAGAAACTTGGACACAGGTGCTTTGATCTCTACTAGAAATCTGATTCCTCTGTTCTGATCTCAAGAAATTGTAGAGAAAGATTAGTTTCTGGGGAAGATTACTTTTTCCCCCTGTGGAATTGCCAGAAAAAAGGTTTTTTAATTTATTTATTTACTTTTTTATTTTTTTGCTTAAATTCTTTTATTGGTACATTTTAGGTATAGAATACATTTGCATTTATCATTGGGTGCTTGTACCTGTACATGATGTATCTTGGTTCTTATTTTTTCCCCATTACCTGTGCGCCCTTCGCCCCTCCCCCCTTCCCTATTTACATACTTCATTTCCATTTTTTTTTCTTTTCTCATAATTTCTAGTTTCCATTCTTCCCTTTCCTCTTTGAAATGGGGAAAAGTTTTTTTTTAATATATACAAATAAAGGGTTTCCTTATAGAAATAAGGGGACTACTTCTTTTAAAAGAAGCAAAAGAAACCAAAAGTCCAGAGCAAAAAATAAATGGAATCTTCAGAGAACCAGAGAGCATATGGTGAGAGTTTGACAAACTATCCCCAGGGTGGAATTAGTTAGGACAGATTGGATAATTCCAGACTAAAAAACAACTTCAAAATATTATGGCTTAAAACAATAGCATTTATTTTCTGTCATGGTACTAACCATCATGTGTTGGCTGGGGGCTTTGCTCTGCACCAACTTTACTCAAGACCAAGGCTGATACAACACAGCTATTTTGCAAGGCTGTGTGTAGCTGTGGTAGAGAGAAAAGAAAGCTCCATTGGGTCTCACACTCTCCAGGGGCAGAATCAATGGTTCCTTCTGCATGGAGCCTACTGGCTAAACCTGGTCACATGATTCTGTCTGATTCCAGAAAGTGTGAGAGAGATCTTTCTTCCCACATGTCTGCACATAGAGAGGTGAAAATGTTGGATGAATTATATTAATGCCTATCACAAGGAGAAAACTTTGAAGGACATTTGGGGTTTATAGTTTTATGTTTGATGTCTTTTATTTTCTTCTCAGAATTAGTAAAAACTCCAGTAAAAAACAGTCTGTACCTACCTGCCTCTGGTCACTCTCCAAACACTGCTTGCTAATCCATGAACCACATGAGAAAAATTCATCACTCATTCATTCTTTCTTCAACAGATATTTATTAATTTCTATGCTAAGCCCTGTGTAAGACACTGTGATTTAAAAAAAAAAAGTGTGTAAGAAATTTCACCTGCTCATGATTCTTCCTGATCTATGGTAACCCCATTATCACAATCTACCCTATATTTTCAGCTAAATGCTATTAGGTGTCAACTGTGGCCCAGATTAATAGAATTCATTTTGTACTTCTGGAGACAAAGTGATTTGAGCTGCTGTATCCTCTCTGAAAGGATCTACCCTCTTTATTCTGCCTTATTTCTTCCATTTTCCTGGCTCCACCTCCACTAGTATTAACTAGTTCTTACTTTTTCACTGTGAGATACAATTTACCTCTATCTGAATCAATTTACACTTCATTTCCTTGCCTACCTGACATTACATCCCATAGTTGTTTATCAATCACAGCCAGAATGGATTCTGCCTCTTCATAATTTATCTTCTTTTATGAGAGTTACCTCTGAATTCCTCCGAAATACCTGTGAAAATAGGAGTTGGGCCCTGGTTGATATATCAATCCTTCAGGAATCACAATCAAGAAATCACAGGAATTTCTTGTGCATCACAGGAATCACAATAAAGACAAGCTCAAGAATATAGGTCAGGCCAAGATATAAAATGCTAACAAAGTACCTAGATGTTAAACTTCAAATCAAGAGATTAACATTCATTGAAGGAATATCTATCCTGACCCTTGATGGAAGATATTCCTACACCAAAGACAGATTGGTTTTACTCCTATGGGTAAGAAGGGAACCTTGATAAATTCAATCCACTGTGAAATGCAAATCTAATTAATTCACTAATGGATTTTAGAAAGTACAATCAAGAAACAGTTTGCCAAGTCAACATTTTCCAGACCAGAAGTTGCCAAATGCAAATCCGTTTTCTCTTCTATAAAAAGCAGAATTTCACATTTGGTGGCAGTGGTGAACCCAGGTAAAGACTACATTTCCCAGCCACTTACAGCCAGGTGTAGCCATGTGACTGAGTTCTGGCACAAGATATTTGGCCAAAGCTGGCAATGCTGCCCTCATATTCACCTGAATTCTTCAATGCTTCCAAAGTCAAAGATTTGCCCCTCTGTACCTGGGATGTCTTTGCCTAGAACTGTGGGTGGCCACTTTCTGCATGAGACAAATTGTAAGTACCACTTGAAACAATCAAGAGCAGCTCTCAGCCAGTTGCTCTCTGGGATTAGTAGGCAAATGCTCTGACTTCTTCACCTTTGGTTGGGGTAATTTAAAGTTGCATATTTTGTGCCTTTGCCTAGAATTCCTTTACCAATTATGGTCCAATTGTTCACTTCAATTTCTGACTTACTGGGAAACCATCTTTGGACTATTTTCTAAAACATAGATGTGATGTTTGCAGCTCTGCATCCTCTTGGGACATCAGGATGATGCTCATAGCTATGTAAGTGGATCAACAGGAGGTGCAAAATCCCCAGAGCCCCTTGAGTGTCTAGAATGAGACATGTCTTCCCACCTCCAGAACCATTCAATATGAAGAAGTAAACTTCTGTCCTATTAAAATGACAGTTACTTTATTTCCAACACTAACCCAAACTTACGTACACGTATATACACACTTATATTCATATATTTATATATAGGCATACATATGTACATGTACATATGTATATATATATATATATATACACACACACACACAGAGAGAAAAAAATAGAAAAGAAATACATATTGCTTCTTTGAAATGCACTTTAGAAGTCATTCATGAATCTGAAAATAATCACTACACTATAAGAATGGTTCATTCAGGGAAATAGTTCCCTGGGCTGTGACACCTAGAGCCAGTCTTTAAGAACCTTACAACCTCCAAGGATCCCCCTTCTGCATGCCTGAGCCCAGCTCCACCCAGCATAGTTGCACCTGCTGTACTTGCAGGTGCAGCAAAATGGTCTCTATCCTGCCTCCCAGATGCATTGGACTCTTCTGCCCCATCCTTAGGTATCCTGTCTTAATTTCTACTCAAGCCTTAGTATGAAAATCAGGTAGTATTAGAAAAAAATCACAGCACAAATGTTAACTATTTTTCTTCAATATTGTCCTGTTTCCATATTGTTTGTTTCTTAGGGTCAGCCCCATAAGATGAAGTTGGTATCTTGCATTTGTACTAAAAGCTGATTACAATGGAGAAACTATGGGAAAGATGCTGTTTCAGGGAGTTCCATCTAGAGAATATCAATGGAGAAGGTGATAATTTGTGCACATATCCTCTGCTTTGGGGAGAGATCCTAGTATGTTACCTTTGCCTCCAGGCACAGGACTTTCAGAGCTCCAAAAGAGAATAACCCATGGAAAACCTATGGCCACTTTCACATTAGACTAATGACTTACCAGATTGTCCATCTCAACTCTTCCTTCATCTCCATGTCCTAGATACAGAGATGAAGCCAAAACATTCATAGGACAGATTAGTGGAAAGGGTGTTGTCTCTGCTCCTGCCCAACCAAGGCTGCCAGCCAGATGTTATTCTTTCTGACACTATAGTTTTCTACTTATAGCAGCAGGAGGATCTCTAATTGCAGAAGGGCACAGAAGTTGCCTCTAAGTCAGAGAATGTTTGATCTTCTGACCCATTATAGTTGACGCTTCCTAACGTTTATTCCCCAGAGGCTTCAAACTTGTCTTTGAGAAAATACGGAAACAGTCAGATGAGTCTTTTTCATATACCTTAGTGTGCTGAGTACTAGCCTAGTCACTTCCTATGGTATCTAATGTTGAACAGCCCAGTGAAAGGTGGGCATTTTTATCCTGCTTTATATTGAGACAATGGATAGATGCCAAGAGAAGGATTGAGTGTGAACCACAGTCTGAAAAATCCAACTGATGCTCATTAATATCTAGGCTTTTAACTTCACTGTAACTTTATCCTCCCTATGAGTTCTGGGTCCCTGATTTGAACCCAGTTATGCTTCTGATAAGGAAATAGAGCTTCCAGTGTCTTATCCACACTCCCCATGGGATACTTCCTACTCTGTCCTTAGATGTGGAAAATACAAAGAGAACTACTAACAGATAAGAGATCTTTGTTCTAAGGGGCTGACAGAAGCAGGGTGGGTGGGTTTTAGAGACTGAGACTGAGCAGAAAACCTAAGACTTTGAGGAAAATGTCCAAAGACTTCACGTGACTTTTAGTTTACTAGCCTACAGAAGTATCTGCTTCAATATTTTACCACAAATTTTGATTTTGCCCGCTGCCTAAATTTTTCAGTGGCTCTCTTAAACTGTGGGATATGTCTCTACACTTCTGTCTAAAGTTGGCTTTGGTGAGACCCTGGCTTATAGTGCTACTGCCTTTTCTCTTAGAGGGGTATCTCTATTGTATACCTGCCAAAATACAGGTTAATGGAATACCATTAACAACTATAACAACTTTGTTTTCTTTTTCAGTACTGGGGACCAAACTCAAAAGCAAGGACATCATAATATCACATTCTTTATCCCTTCTAGATCATATTCCTTTCACTTCAGCTATAGTCATGAGCTCTATAACAGTGCCTCAGTCAACAATGGATCTGATGGTCTCATAAGATCATAACTATGCTAAACATTTTTTATTACCTCATATGTTTACTTTAACTTTTCCACGTTAAGTATGTTCAGATACACAAATACACTGTTACAATTGCCTCCAGTCTTCACTGCAGTAAAGGTCTGTATCCTAGAAGCAGCCGGCTATGGCATATGGTCTAACTATGCAGCAGGCTGGACCATCTACTTCTGCATAAGTGCATTTTCTGGTGTTGCCACAGTGAAAAAATTGTCTAAGGATGAATTTCTCAAAAAATATCCCTGTTATGAAGCAATGTCTGTCTGATTATTTTTATAAATCACTCCTCTGGTAGCTAGTCCCCAAGATGGCTCCAGCAACCTCTGACGTGCCCTTGTGTGAGCCCTCCTATATTGTATCGGGTTAGTCTGTGTGTCTAAGAGAATGTGGAAGAGGGTTGATAGTATGTCACTTCCCAGGGTGGGATATAAGTGGCTTCTCTCTCTCTCTTCATCCCTGTCTCTGTGTTTGATTGTGTTTGTTTGTGTGGGGTGGTGTATTTGTGTCTCTTCTTCATCATTTGTTTTAGAGGAAGTCCACTGCCACATCATGAGTTGCATTGTAGAGAAGCCTAGGTCATAAGGAATTGAGTCCTCCAGCCAATGTCCAGAGAGAAGAGAAAATCAGGCTTCTTGCTAACAGCCACATGGGGGAGGTTGGAAGGATCTTGCAGAACAGGCCCTCATACTAATGGAACAACCAAAGCCAACTTCTTGAGCAGAGCTTCATGAGAGACTTTCAGCTCCAATCAGCCAGCTGAGCTGCTCTCTGAAACTGCGCAACATGAATGGTCGTTTGAAGCCATCATATTTTGGAATAATTTTTACACAGCATTAGATAGCTAACATATTCCATTGCTCAACACATACTTATTTATTCAGTTTCTACTATCTCAAGAATTTTATAGCTATTTAAATGGTTACTACATCCAGCTAATTCTTCTTACTTACAGAGAGGAACATACTGAATTTTTAATTCTTTTTGTCCTTAGCAGTTGACTTTTCTTTCTCTTTTATAATGTATTTTTATTGTTAATTGACCCAAAGTAGTTATACACATCTATAGGGCACAGTGTGATATTTTCTTACATGTGCACAAGGTGTAGTGATCAGATCAGGTAATTGGCACATCCATCAGTTCAGACATTTATCATTTCTTTGTGCTAGGAACATTCAAAATCCTCTTTACTTACTATTTGGAAATATTCGGTTAATAGTTGTCAACTATAATTATCTGACTGTGCTATGTTCTTTCAAGTTTCTAAACAAAGTACTTTTTCTTGCTTCCAGCCATACCATATTTCTAGCTCATTTTCATTATGGGACACTTTCTTTCTCCCCCCTACCCACTTCCTGCTAACCATCTCCAAAGCATGCACTGCTTACATTTAATTTCTTCTGAGAGAAACATTCCTGGTAACTTGACCAGAATAGGAATCTGCCAGCATGATCTTTTATGGCAAATACTTTGTCAAATTCTTTTGTTTGGTTGTCATCTTTTCCCTTGGTCTATCAGCTCCTGGACTGTAGTCCCACTGTCTGCTGACTAACCCACCCAGCATAGTGGCAGGCAGAAAGTAGGCAAGAGGTGTGTGTGTGTGTGTGTGTGTGTGTGTGTGTGTGTGTCTATCTGATAGATAGACAGATAAATAACTGAGTAAATTCTGTAAGCATGAGTATTTCCTACATGGTCACAACTCACTGGACTGGACTGAGGCTCAGCTTGTACATGCATCCCATCTATGCTTTGGGATATAATCTCTATCCCACTGCTCCATACTGAACAGTAAATAGCTTTTGTGTACTCTTTGACCAGATTAAGATCCAGTTTAGAAGCCTCATGATGATCCAGGCAAAGATAAACAAGAGCAGAATTTTGACTATCAGAGAGTTAAAAAACAATTTGACAACAAGGGCACTAGTCTTCAAGAAAACCTAGGGAAGCTATTGATCTCACCTGGGTTGTTTTGTTATTTTCAAAGGGGCAAGAACTCTTAAGGATGGAACTCTGGATGAAATTTTCATAAATACTAGGGTGGCACTCAACAGAATTGCACGAGTTTTTCAGGATTTCAGCGTAAAAATCCGTAGCACTTCTCAGGAGGTCCCGTCTGACCAATGACATGTTTTTCCTTGACCCCTTAGGTTGCACTGGAGTTCATATAGCTGCAGAAAAATGCTGTTAATGGATTTTCTTCCCCATCTTTAAGTTTTATCTTCCCTTAAGTACCAAAATAAGAGTGGTATTTTAAAGTCATTTGTCCAAAAAGAGAAAGTTCTGTCAATGTGCCAGGCACTTAACATTTGTACGCCAGGGGTTTGGCGCAGTCTGTGGTGCTGGTAAATAAGCTTAAGATTCATTTGCATCTATTTTGGCTTTAACCTGCAGCCTAGACAGAGGTGACCTCTTACTGTACTTCTCTTGCTGCTGAATGGCAATGGAGAGAAAGAGGGGCAGGCCCAAGATCGCAGATCTGATCTCAGCCTTGAGGTATGCTCATGTAGAAACACATATTGTCACACTGGAGCTTTGAAAGAAAAAACAGAGAATTTCTCTGCCCCTCTCCTCCTTTTGCTTCAATGAATCATAGATTTTCATGCTACCATCACTGGGAAGATGGACTTTTTCCCTCCACATTTTGTGAAATACACTGAAACCTATTTTTCTTTTGTGCCCACTTGAGCCAGCTCCTAGCTCATTGTGCCTATAACTGAGTACAGAGTTAAAATATCGTGTAAGGAGGAAGTTTGTTTCATTTTGCTTTTTTTCTCCTCACAGCATCTTGGACTTTTCGCTCTGCTTTTTTTCTTTCCCTTAAAAAAGGAAGCAATGTTTACAATCCTTCAAATTTCAAGGAAAAGCCTTTGAAATGAAAGGAAAAAAATATTTTAAACCTTGGCGTTTAGTGTCCATATAGAATCTATTCATAGTGAACAATTAATGCAGAGCTGGCACCAGTGCTAGAGAAACAGAGCAGCCCAGATTCCCAGGATGCTGAGCGATTCCCAGGATGATGGCTGGTCTCACATTGAAGGGCTCAATTATATCATTGTCAGGAAGATGGCATAGGAACAAGAGCTAAGAGTCACACATATTCAGGTATTTTCAGCTGCTAGTGCAGGTGGAGCGGTACATAAAGCACACAGCTAAGCAAGTAACATGTAAATTATGACTATATATTAACATGTGCTGATTTGGTCACTATAATCCTGTGTTCTGACTTTTTTGGAGTAAATATCAATACAAAAGGTTAAATTTTTATTTCCCCTAACAGTAAACATATGCACTCAATTTCCAAGATAATTCATTTACTTTAATACAAAAGTGAAAGTGACAAAAGCCAGCCTAATAAGCTCTATAGCCACTGAAAATTGAACAAGATCTATACTGGCCTAGAGTGTTTGTATGGTAGCTCACAAACAGTCTGCTCCCATAAGGAACTGGGAAATTATGGTCACTATCACACCATAGCTGTGCATAGTGGCACGGTTCTGTAATCCCAGCACTCTGGAAAGCTGAAGCAGGAGGATTGCAAGTTCAAGCCCAGCTTAGGCAAACTGACAAGACTCTGTCTCAAAAATAAATAAATGAATAAATAAATAAGAAAAGGTAAATATACAAAGGGCTGGGACGTAGCTCAAGGTGAAGACCTTGGGTTCATTTTACTGGTATCACAAAAAATTACAACCTAAAAGAGAAAAAAATTTAATTATGAAATAAATATTATGATCAGTGATATTATGATATGTCAGTCAGTGCTTAGGGAACTGAGGATGTACCAGTAGTCAAGTATTTTCTGTAGCTCTTCCGAATTTGCTAAGTAGAGCATAGAAACATGTAATTATTCTGCAGTACATTAAGGTCTCTGATACACAAAAGGAAGAAGCAAGAGGTTAATGGAGACTCTAGAGGGTTAGGTGGCATTATGGTGGAGGTTTTGACCAAACAGAGACCTGAATATGAACCAATACAGACAAATAAATAATAAGAAGGAAACTTCCTTTTGATGTTTCTTTCGTTGCCTCAGATAATCTAGTAATGCCTGTGCCTCATCCTTCATAATAAGAAATCCAACAGAGCCATAGAGTAAGAGCTTCCCCCCCCCCCAGTTATATGGCTTCTTGTCCACTGTCTTTACAAATGGGAGAGAAAAATGCAGACTTGGGTGTGTTTCTTCTCAATTCTGAACTATGAGGAAAATACTGTTATGGTTTATATCTAAACATTGTATGTTATGAACATGAGCTAATAATAATAATAACAACAACAAGGAAAATGGGGAAAGGGGATTTTGAGACAGGGAGGGAAATGGATGGGAAGGGAACTAAGAAAATAAACAAGCTGTGATATGTACATGTGCCAGCTCTGCAAGATGAATATAAACATCATGTACTATAAACATGTACTAATAAAATTAAAAAATTTAAA
Source organism: Heterocephalus glaber (assembly GCF_000247695.1). The sequence continues at coordinate 14,608,077 of NW_004624768.1, forward strand.
TGTCTTGCAAAAGTCTCCTGTGTGTGGAAGGTGACTGGATGATGGGGTATCGTACTCGTCAGTTGGTTTATCCATTAATGAATTCACAGTTTATGTGCTGTTAGGTCAGACCCGGTTAGAGGTGGGTCACTGGGGTGTAGCTTGGAAGGATGTATTCTTGTCCCCATTTCCTCCTTTCTCTCTGCTTTCTTGCTCTCATAGGATGAGCAGCTGTCTTCTGCCTAGGCCATTCCACCATGCTATTTGTGCCTAGTCCTGAAACCCTGAGCCAAAACAAACATCTTCTCCTCTAAGTGGTGGTGTCAAATAGATTGTCCCAGTGATGGGAAATTGACAGAAGCAAGTGTCTACTTTTGCCCAGTATGGGATGAAGAGGTCTAAGAAAGGCTTCATCTCACCCAGCGGGTGTTCCTTGGGAAGGTATCCTTGAACACCAGGAATGCTGCTGTGGCTATAGTGTGAGAGATGTTGTTTGTAGCATTATTCATATGGGAACCAGCCCTGCTTTTCATAGTTTTCTTGAGGATCTGAACTTTAATCAGACCCTGCTATCAATTTCCAAGTGTTTTCACCTGCTTTTGCCCTGTAGTGATGTGCTCCTTCCTCCTTTCCTCCACAGTCAGGGACCTTACTCTATCACCTACTTCACATGGATCAGTGACAGTATTATCTTTCCATGGATGCTGTAATAAATTACTGAAAATATTTAGTGGATTCAACCAGCAATTGTTTATTATTCCATAGCTCTAGGATGGTGTTGGAAGGGAAAAGGAGGACTCACCAGGCTAAAATGGAGTGTCACCATGACTATTCTCCTTACTGCAGGGTCCGGGAACAAATCCATTTCCAAATTCATCCAGATTGTTGGCAGAATCCAGTTCCATGTGGTTGTAGATCTACAGCTCTTGCTCCTTAATAGGTGTTAGCCTAGAGTTGCCCTCAGGTTCTGAAGTTGGCCTGATTTCCTAGTTAACTGCCTCCTCTATCTTCCAGCCATCAATGCCCACCTGGCCAAATCTTTCTGGTGCTTCAAATCTTCCTGGTTGTCCTGACCTCTTAGGCAGCATCTCTTTGTATGCAGCCTGCATTCAAGAGCCCATGTTTTTCCACTTGAACCTACCCAAATAATCCAGAATAATCTTTCTATTTTAAGGTCAGTAACCTTCATTTTATCTGCAGAGAACTCTTTTTGCCTTGTAAAGTAACCTAGTCACAAGATCACGGGATTAGAGTATGGGCATTTTTGAGAGGTATTTTTATCCCTAACACAGTACCCTATTGTAGAAATCAGATGGTTGAAGCATCCAACCTCTTAAATCTTTCTGAAGTTACAAAAAAGAAGGCACAAAATATGCATGACTTTTTCTCTGGTAATATTTCAAATTTGCAACATGCTTTGGCAAACCATTATGAGGATAAGCAAGATATGTTTGAAAAGCAGCTAGCCTAGAGCCTGGCACATAGTTAGTTCTGAGAATATATTAATTTCCTTCCCCTAGTCTTGCACTTGGCATTCCCAGAGAGAGCACTACAGTGTGACTTTGAAGTTATAAAATTGATCCTACAAGCTGCGCTCACAAATCAGCTTGAAGATTATTATAATTTGAGGCAGACAGAAATACATAACAAATGTAAACTCAGCATCAAGATTCTATCAATCTATTAATTATTGGCACCAGAGTAATTCTCACCTCAAGATCTGAAAACTCACATATTGGCCATTCAGAGAATAATAAGATGTAAGTATTGACTTAATATTGTAAGAGATCAAATTATTAAATTATTATTATTATTATTTTTACCAAATAGCGTATCCTTGACCTCATGTCTTTTAAAATTTAAATATAGCATGTGAGTGACCTGTATCTGCAATTCTGGGGACAACACATATTTTATATTTTGAATCTTTTTCAGATTGTGGAATATTTGTGTGTGTGTGCATAAGAGATTTGAATATGAGATCCAAATCAAAAGATTAAGTTAATTTATGTTTTATGTACACTTTAGACACACAGGCTGAAGGTAATTTTATGTATTACTTTGAATGGTGCACCTGTATTCTGATGTTGACCCATCACATGAGATCAGGTATAGAATTTTTCTATTTGGGGCACCATTTCAGTGCTCTCCAAAGTTTCCAATTTCAGATTAGTGGTGCTCAGTTTGTCCCCCATTGCTAATATGCCCAGGTAAGCTCAATGACCCTTTTCTTTCTTTCTGACTTATCACAATTCTACCAAAGTCTATACCATACATTTTTTAAAAACACAATCACACATATACACACAATCTTTTCATCAATCAATAACAATTTTTTTCTGTAAAAATCTCCTTTCCCACAAATACTGTTGTCCATAGTTCATATGTTGATACTACATTATTGGCCTAGAATTCATGTTTGGTTTTTCTCTCTTATCTATCATTTATCCCAGAGCCCAGCCCAAGTGAGATGCAATGATTACGGTGACATGTTATGTCTGTATGACTTTAGCCTCCTAAGTAACTCCTAAAAGTGAAGGGTGATTATTTCTATTTCACCTATATCTTAATTACCATGGAGAAAATCAATAGTGGGCACATAGGCTGCTACGTTGCTTTCTTTCCCTAGTGGCAGGCGTCATCCTTGGTACACATTCCTACTCTATAAGACACAGATACAGATTCATGGTACATTTACAATGCAGCTGTCTAAACAAACAATATTGGCAAAGGCAATGGAACCTACTTATCCAGCCTTACCTAGGGTAACACCTGAGACATTTTCAAATATGTGAACATTCTGGAAAATGAATGAGGAAACTGTCACGGCTAAGAGTCTAAGTAGACACAACTACCAAATGTAATGTGGTAAACTGGACAGAATCCTGGAACAAGAAGGACATTAGGCAAAGAAACTCAAATGCAACCTAGACTTTACTTCATAATTCATCATTGTAACATAATAACAAATGTACTAAACTGCTATAAGCTTTCACTAACATGATGAGTGCAGCTATATGAAAAATGTCTACAGTCTTCACAATAATTCTCTAATTCTAAAGCAGTTTTTAAAATAATAAGGGGTTATTGTAAATATTAAAAAGAAGCACAAAAATGAATAAGTATGGATCTTGAAATCTCAATCCAATATTGTGACTATGAAATAAAAGCAAAACAAAAATTTTTACTAATTATTTTCATTTTGGTAATTGCCTGTGAGTAGTTCTGAACCTTCTCTTTCTAAACTTATGAACAAAAGAGTAAACACATTTGAAAGTTTACTTTTAAAATGTTTTTGAAATGTATTCATGATGCAAAAGTATTTGATTAGGTAGTAATAGTGTACAATTAAAGTTGCATGATGAAAAGTATCTTCTTATACGTGTTCTCATTTCTTTATGCTTTATTGTAAGTTGTAATTTTTGGTAAATATTAGTTGGTAAATAGTATATGCCTAATATTGCAACTGATTAAGTGTGGAATTGTACCACATATGTTTTCATTCAGTTTTACTTTGGTCTATTACCATAGAGCATTTATGCTGCGATTTTCAAGTGCTGTTATCGCTGGAAATCTTGTCCTTTAATTGAGCCAAACTAGCTAAATTTTAGGCATGCAGAAAAAAAAAACTAACAAGAGACAAATAAATTACAAAAACTATCAAGTTATTTTTTAAGAAGAACTTAATTGCAAAATAAAACATCTTTAATTTTAAAACAAAAGTTCAAATTGTGGTATCAGTATTCATCAAGAAGGATGAAAGGAAGAAGATACAGAAAGAACATATCACCTCATTCATAAATCACATTACAGATCATGCTTCTGTCTTTCATTACTTGGTCAACTTCTTTTTGAACATGGAGATTCTAGGCATGCCCTCTCACAAGGCCCATGGATAAAAATTGCATACAAGGCTTGTGGAAGGCGTCTTCATAGGCAGATGTTGCAAAGTTTTGGTGGAGAAGAGCCAAAACTTAGAGAAAAGCCTCTTCTTGCATTAGTCAGGGTCTGACTGGAAATGCTTGAAAGCTCACAAGGAAAGTGGCTCCCTTCAGTTCCACACATGATACAAGTTTGGATGCTACACAAAAGATTCTGATAAGCATCTAGCCATCTGGACTCTAGTCTGAGCCAGACTTCTGAAGTTCCTGAGGTGCATCCATCCATGCTCATTATATTGTAAACAGTGTGGATGAAAAATGCATACCAAACCATTGTAGGAAAATGTCTTGGAACCTATTGTTGGACCCAAATAAATGGGAGAGTTTCTTTTTTGGACAGATGTAGACTGATCCTTTGGTCCACCCATCAAGCACAAGCCAGGAATCTAAGTGATGACCATTCCTCCTCTTTCAGAAAAGCCAAGAATTATAGGCCAGGCACCCTGCCTCTGGGTGAGGGTTTCTGACAATCAGATTTGAAAGCAATCCTCACTCCTTTACAGTGTACATGCAAGAAAATGACCATGTGGGAATGAACTTGGATTTTACCCTCTCTTTTTGCTATGAGAGAGCATTGTCTTACCTCATTAGCACTATTATATCATAGTCACAAATCCTGTCCTCAAGGTCCTGAAATTATCTATTTACATACAGGGAGACAATCACAATTCTTTGTCAATCATAACAGAAAGATGAACAGAGACTGGGGTTCCTTTAAGAAAATAGGATAGAGACAGAAATGCTGGCCTGTCACCTAAAAATGCATGCCCAAATAGGCCCTCATGGGACTAGAAATGTCCCCCAAAGTGGATCACTAATTCATCCAAGGGAGACTGCCATTGTCACCAAGAAAAAAGGTGTTCTCTTTTCCTTCAGACATGATTCATATTTGACATCTGTGATCTCCTGTGTTTCAATTTTTATAAGCTGCTTGGTGCTAGAAGAAATATTAATCCTTTAAAAAGAGAAGTTCAGCATTCTTATTCTTCCCAGCAGCCCAAGTGAATAGTAATAAAACATCTGAACATAGCTGCTCTTATGTTTATACTCCACTCCCAACATCCCCACGCAACTTTGATTTTGACCTCCAGAGTTCCAAATGACACTGCTATATAGAAATGGAAAGGAAGGGGGTCTAGGGAATGATGGAGAGTATAAAGATCAATACTCTATGTTTTTCCATTGAAGAAAGATAAAAGAAATTGATAAGAAAAGAACATCTAAGATAGAAGAGCATATATTTATACATCTGTGCAAGGCTCTGGAGGTACTGATATGCATAAAGTATCATCAGTATCATCCAGGAATTTAGTCTCATGAAAGGGAAAATAAGCAAAGTGATAATCCCAACCTGCTTCTCAAAGTATAATGAAACATCAGAGAAAAACCTTAGCTTTGCCTGAGGGTCTCAGGATAGGTTTCTGGGAACAGATGATGCATAGACCACATAGTGCTTCTGTTTTAGTTATTTTCTTGTTACTGAGGTAAAATACCAACTGGCCACAAGTTAAGGGAGGAAAGGTTTATTTACATCACAGTTTATGGAGGTTTCAGTCCATTACTGGCTGGCTCCAAGGCACGGTGACAGGGCAGTCAGGCATCACAGAGGAGAAACAGTTCATGGTGGTCAGAAGGTACCAAAGCAACACAGCCAACCACAGCTCTTTCTATGTCTTATCCAGGCTACTTTGGGTGGGTAGCACTCATACCCTTAATTCTAGAGCCCTTGAGCCTAGCATTGCACTGTGAGTCAATCCCAGAGTTACAAACTCCAGGTCCAGCCACCTCTGAAAAAGCCCCGCATATGATGGTGTGAGGCTTTGTGGGGACATCTAGACACAAGCCATACCACCTTCTTGACAAAAGACTAGAAAGAACAAAAAAAGGCAGAGTAAGCAGAACAAGTATATTTACCAAGGCATATTTACCAAGGTTGGGTGAAAAGAATGCAAGTTGTTGAACTAGGCCAAATGAAATAAACTCCAGTTTTGTTTTAGAATGTTCTCTCCAAAATGCTTGATGAAGAGATTGAAGGGAAGGCACAGTCTGATGTTGAGGCAGCAGAAAGATACATAGGTTCACCCACTGGGAAGTTAGGCAGCACCTTATTTTGTGAGGTTAGGGATATTTCTCTAGCCCTCCACACAGACACTAGGTCAGCTTCAATCTGACATTCCTATTCATAGCATTTCCCAGAATTATCTGGAATGTTTTTCTAAAATGAAGATTCTTGGAACTCAGTAATTGAGAATGCGATTGTGTTGTTTTACGATTTTCTCAGGATATTCCCACTGACATGAAGACCCAAGAACAACTGCCTATAGTACTATCCACTTTGAATGCAGAATTCCATAATTATTAGGAAGAAATATTGAGTCAATCACTGCAGCCTGACTTTGATTAACATGTAAGTCTCCCAGGAAAGCACTTTCACTGTAGTTGGGAAGGGAGAACTGAGAGACCTGACACAAATACCAAGTACTCACTGTGAAAAGGTTGTCTCCAAAAGGAGTCTCATCTACAGAGCACCTGTAGCAGGCTAGAAAGGAGTGGTATTGTCACACATGATCAGTGAAGGAAAAGAAGAGGCAGAGGGTAATATTGAAAGCATCATCATCTTATGACATAGCACTTCATAGTATATCAAATGCTTACACATTTCTTATCCCCTAGCAGGTGTAGGCCAATGCCATGGCCAGGAGAATCCCTGTGTTACATAAAAGGATGGTTAATAATTAGATATTTTAAGTAACTTACCTATGTTCTCTCCAACTCAAAAAGAAAGACATTGCTAGAATGCATTCATTATTCAGATTAAAAAAAATCTGGATTTCATTTTTTCTTCCAAGTACTCTGTTTTCTATAACATCAATACCCCATTTTCAGCAGCCAATTTTCATCACTTTTATATATTTTTTCTTTTAGAACTAGCAGTAGCCATCTAAAATTGAAGATGTTTGCTCTTTGCATATTTCCATAATAATGATAATAATCATGAGAATGATCATCATAACAAAAATAGCTATCATTTATTGAGTGATTGAAATTGCTGGACACAGTATAAGATGTTTGAAGATAAACTAATTTAATTCACAAAACAACCTGTGTAATACTCAAAATCATCCATATCTCAAAGGCAAAGAAGCAATGTCAGAGAACTCAAGAAACTGATTCTGAGTTCACAGTTCTTTAAAGAGGCTGAGCTGCCAGTGGGAAGGTTTGCCTGACTCATTGCTCAGAACCATTTCCCTTTCTCATGTTAATTTTTCTTCTGGGAAATCATGGGACTGGTTTCCATTTGGAAAACCCATTTTTTTCCAGTTTGGGCCATAAAATGTGAAATACGTTGTTAATGGGAAGGGACCAGTGTAAGATACAAAGTAAGAATAAATTACAAGTTGGTGGCTGCCTGTAAAAGTACTTCAAATGAGGACATGCTCCTGCCAATGGAGGAATTTTATGAAGCCTAGGAACACAGGATGAAGCCACCTGGCCATTGCTCTAGATCTGATCTGTGGAAGAGGGATGTAGCAACCCCTTCCCTGGGTGTCGTCTGCATAGGTACAGAGTAAAATCTCTCCCATACTCCTGTTCACACAGCAGGAAGAGTGCCCTTATTTTAAACTTGTTGCTGCTAATCAGGCACGAAGAATGAGGGGGTGGGGGGACTGGCTGTGGACTGAGTCTCCTGCTGCTGTGCTGGGTAGATCTGATGGGAAGATTGCTGCTGGTGAGAGCACCATTTGCACTCTGTAACCTGATTCATCATGTGACTTGGGCTGGGGAAGGTGGATTCTGGGCCCAGTGAGGGGTTGAGCTGGACCATCAGTTATCACTGAAGACCTCCAATTGCATTCTCTGAAACTTGAATTTTGGTTTATCTAACCTTGACTTTGGACCCAAAACATATCATTGCAGAATGCTGGCATATTTCTGAGTTGTCTCTACGAACACTTCCATGTAAATCTGAGTATTTTTAAAATCTTTTTAAATCACAGGTAACAGGAAACATCACAGACTACTGAGACTGGAGATGACTCAGCTAACCTCCTAACTTTCTTTCTCTCTCTCTTTTTCATTTTTCTTTCTTATTTGCTTCATTATTTTTTTTCTTGCTTGCTTGGTCTCTCAGTCTGCTTTTCTTCTGGAGAGTTTGGAAACAGTCATAGACATGGACCCATTAGTAATAGAATGAAGATTAAAATGTAAACCACTTTTGCTATTTTTTTTTTTATTTTTAAATTTTTTTGGTATTAAATTCTTTTATTGGTACATTGTAGGGATACAACACAATTACATTTCTCATTGGGAATTGTACCTTTACATAATGCATCTTGGTTC
>NW_004624768.1:14623786-14640669 GCF_000247695.1 Heterocephalus glaber
TCTATCGTTTCCCCTAGCCCTCCCACTTCCTTCCCCTTTGCCCCTTTTCTTCCTATTTCACATTACCTATTATACATTTAATCCTTATTTACACTTTCAGTTTCTCACACCAGAGAAACTATTGACTCCAGACTTCTACCCCCAAACTGTGGAGGAATAAATTCCTCTTTTCTTTATTTTTTTTAGTCACATAGTATATGATGATTTGTTATGGTAGCCCTAGGAACCTAATGCAAATGGAAAATCACCACGTCTTAAATGGTTTAAATATTTGCTTCATGCATAAGTTCTGAATTGTCAAATTTTATAAGAGTCATAACAATAAGGTCTATGACTGAAAGTTCTGGTTCAAACACAGAACAATAAGGTCTATGACTGAAAGTTCTGGTTCAAACACAGAAAAGTGGAAGTACTGTCAAATTTTGGAATCTTTCTGATAAATTTGATTAACAGAGGACACATTAAATCTATTTCCTAACAGGCATATTTAAGATTCAATTTTTGTGACTATAATCCACAGGAAATAAAATCAATTAAAAAGTTGAAAACAAATGAAAAGAACCTGGCTAAGGCATACCTTTGTTTTTATTTTGCATTTCTTTATTGTAAGATTTTTTGATTCCTTAATTAATTCATTTATTTGGTGAATCATTACATATCATTATTTAATAATTTATAAATTGTCCCTTATGAATGCCTACATGATGTTTTACAGATATTTTGTTCACTTTATGTGTGCTTTTACAAATTAGTTATCAATAGTTGACACATATTCACAGCATGAAGGTACTGTAGTCACATAATAGAGACTTAGAGACAGCATATCAGTTACCAAGTTGTTTTCTTTAGTTTCAAAACAGAATAGATTATTCAGCTAGTATGTTCCTATAATTGTCACATTACATGAAGTATACCAATTTCCCAGAAGAATAAACTCCTAAGATGAAATTAACAAGGCTTCACAACTTATAGTTAATCTTATCAGATATAGTTCTTGAAATCTGGAACTTCAAGGCCCTTCTATCAACTTTCTTTGAACACCTGACTCTACTGTCATGGGCTTTGGAGATGTAACATTATGATTGAGGCTGGAGTTCTTGATTTGCCATATGCAGAAACCTTACAATAATGCAATAATAGATGCTACAAATTCTTCATCCAATCTCTTAATGCTAAAAAAATTGTACAAATTTTAAGAATAGCCAGGGAAAAAGTTATATATCAGATGATCAAAGTGAGAGATTGTTACTGCAACATAAGACAGCAATAGAAATATGAGTAGGAAATTATGGCATCAGTGAAATTGCTAGGAAAAGATAATCATATATGCAGCTTCTTAAATCCTCTTCAACAGAGAAGGAAAATGAAATAATTAATTATGACAGAGTTGAAGACATAAATCAACAACAATTGCCACAGGGCAGAATTCCTTTCAAATCTTTTAAATTTCTACATTAATGAAAATATATTATATTATATGATATATCAGTTTTATTATAAATGTAACTATAATATCTTAGCATGGAGCAGAAGATTATTGAGTAAAATGAGTGAAGTAGACATTGTTATTGCTACCCATATTTGAGTCTTTTTCCTTTTGTGGGTAGTGAGAAAGATTTACAAGATTTGTTGTGCATCATGCAACATTTTGGTCAAAGAAAGACCACATGTATGATAGTGGTTCCATAAGATTATAATGGAGCTGAAAAATCCCTACCATGTAGTGATTAGTAGCCATTGTTAACATTGTATCACAATGCATAACTTATGTGTTTGTGGTAATGCTAGTGTAAATAAGCATCCTGCCTTTTCATTCCTATAAAAATATAGCACATGCAAACTGAGCATGGACGTACATGCCTATAATCCCAGCACTCTGGGAGGCTGAGACAAGATGATCTCAAGTTCAAGGTCATCTTGAGCAATTTAGTGACTTAGTGATAAAAAAGAGTAAGAATAGGCTGGGCCCAATCACCTGCACTGTAAAAAAAAAAAAAAAAATGAAATGAATGCATCTTAAAACATTATCCCCTATCTATGAGAAAAGAAAAAAAAATGGAAATGAAATCTATGTAAATAGGGAAGGGTGGAGGGGGTGAAGGGTGCACAGGTAATGGGGGGAAAAAATAAGAACCAAGATATATCATGTACAGGTACAAACACCCAATGATAAATGTAAATGAATTGTATACCTAAAATGTACCAATAAAAGAACTAAAAAAAAATTATCCCCTAATATGCCAGCAGAAGCCATAGAGTCCATATTTATTTTGTCCCTGGATTGTATCACGAGAGTAAATGGAGTGACGGATCTGTGCCATCTAGGGTTTTGAATGTACACTGTATGATGCTCACAGAATGATGAAGTCACCTAGGGACACATTTTTCAGAATATATCCTGGCTGTTAAATGATGCATAAATGTATTTCAATTCCTAGTCCCTCTGAGGACCATTTGATTATATTATGGTCCTTTCACTATTGTCTCAAAAGATTATAAGCAAGGATGATTGCTTAAATCTCTCCTAGGTCAGGCAAGGAAAATTCCTTTCTGACCTTCCACCCATCTCTTTCCCTTCAGTGGTGAATGTAGAAGCAATGAAGTCAGATGAGCAATGTAGATTGGGTCACTATGTCACTAACAGGGTTTAGGCAGGTCTGGAAATAACTCAACATACAGCAAACGTTTTGAGCATTTATCCATGAAACTATGTCAAACTCGATTGAGATCTGTGGTTTATTGGTTATCACAGCCTTAGTCCAGCCTACATTGACCATATTTGCCTTTTATGTTTATTAGGGCCCTGGCTAACAGAAGTATATGTAGCTAGAACTGGAAAAGGTGGCAGGGGGCACATTTGAACTTCTCCAGTGCACTCTCAATAAGACATAAAACATAAGGCTTAGGAAGGAGTCAGTATGGTGACCAGAGCACGGTGAATCAAGAATGCCAGCCAAGACATGTACACTTCATTCCTTCAGCACTGGGAAGCCTGACGCTGTAAGGGACAGGATTAATCAAAGCTTGACTTTGGGGGATAAGTATTGTGTTTTGGTGTCCATGTTCCAGAACTGAAGCAGAAACAATCTGAGTCCAGGGGAAGATTTAGAAGGCTAGTAACATTGTTTGGGTAATTGTTGATAAGCTCAGGGACCAAAGTGTACAGGAGCTGACAAGAGACTAGAGTGGAGAAAAAAACATCATTATGAAAGTGATAGTCTGCAATAACTGAGTTAAAATGAAGGTGGAAATATGACTGCATATGGGTGTGGTGGTGTTTGCTTGAAATCCCAGAACTCAAGTGGCTGAGGTAGGAGAATCACCATGAGTTCAAGGGCATCCTTGGCTATGGAGTGAGTTCAAGGCCAGCCTGAACTCAACACCCCCCCACCCCGGCAAATAAAATGACTGCAAAGTATGATATCTAAGTTGTAAGGAGTGTTTAACCTACTGGAAAAAACATCAATTGAAAAAGAGGAATCCGCAGAAATGTTTGCCTGATAGGAAGTCTTCACTGCGCTGAGGCCTATCTGATTCTGCTCTTGTGCATACAGAGAGGCTTTTTCCACCTGTGTCATCATCAACGGGGAGAAGGAGGTTGACTGCTGTGGATGATATTTCCATGACCCAAATGTGGAAGTGATGCCACTCTGCTCATAATCTACTTAGTCACATGACCCTGATCAATTGCAGGGTGTGGAAATTAGAAATGCCTATGAGCATCAAAAATCTAGGTATTCACAGGTGTCCACTTATTTTGCTACTGCCTCATGTGTTGTAGAAAGGATAATTCTTAATATCACATTGGTATATTAAAAGACAAAGGAGTCCATAGCCATGTTCATAGTTGCTTATAAAATCTAGAAAATCCAAGGCAAACTAAAATGTATAAAGAAAAATGATAAAAGACATTTTTGGGTAGAAATCTTTAAATCATGTAGAGTGGGTTACCTGAATAACTGAATTCACTAGGAGACTACCAACATTCCATTTCCTTTAGCTCTAGGCAAATTTCAAAAAAGTCATCGCATGTGACTCCATGTTTTACTCTTGTGAGGGAATACCTTCTAGCTAACTGTCCAGTCTCATTAAAAGAACGCTCAGAGATCCCTCAAACAATAGCGTAAATGCAGCAGTTGGTTAGTATGGGCAAAACCACAATACTGTGCACTGAAATAGAGTTTTGACCTGAAAGGGTGGGGTTAGGTTAGGTTCTCATTTATTGTGCCAAGTATTTGGCTGTTGTCTTTCAGCTACACATCACCTCTTCTGTGCTAGCACTGCATTGCTAGGGCTGAAAACTGGCAGAATGCAGCACTTTACACACTCCTGGTCTATCTGGCTTTCTTAAATGTCCCCCAAAGTCTCATACATTGAAAGCCAATGGTGCAGTTGGGAAGTGGTCAAATTTTAAAAGGTGGGGTCTAATGTAAGGAACTTAGGTCATTTGGGTTGTGTCCTTGAAGAGGGTATTAGAACCTAGTCCCTTTTTCTCTCTTGTTTTCTGGCTACCACGAGGTAGGAAAATTTGTTCCATCATATGCTCCCTGCCATGATGCTCTGTCTCAACACGAGCCCAGAATGACCATAGACTAAAACCTCTAAAACTGTGAACTAAATAAAATAAAAAAAAAACAACTTTCCTTTAATAAGTTGTTTATCTCAGCTATTTTGTCACTGCAATGGAAAACTAATGTAGTAAGGAAAGGAAGACGTCTCCTGTTCCCAAATGTGGCAGTGTGACAGTTGATTTAGGGGTAGCAGATTCAGATTTCAGCAGTCCAACATGGGAAACATTTTTGTGTGTTCTAGACCTCAAGTTGGCACATCTTCAGTGGAAATGGCCACAAAAGAATAGCTAATAGTGTGTCAATCTTTTAGGCAAGGACCTTCTCATGGATGTACCCAGAACACTGGCAGCTTCCAGTCTCTGAGGATATATATCTCTGCACTTCCAGCTATAGCCATAACCCCTTTCACTCTTGTAGTCTTTCAAGTCCATTGTAACTAATTTGTTCAATTGTATTCTCTCTGTTTGAAGCATCTGAAGAAGATAACAGGGCCCTGACTGATATAATAGAAGCAATTCCATCTCTTAGTTGTAATCAGCAACTTTGTGAATTACTTGGGCATCCTTAGGTAGGATTACCATTTGGCAAAAGGACAAAAAATCTTTTAAAAGTCAGAATGAAACTGAGGGAGAAATAATATGGAGGTCCTTGGGTATCCACTTTTTCATGCCAAAGTTCTGTTTTGTGTTTTGTAAAATAAGTATAATTATAAAATTCTACTTTCATAATGAGTAAAGAGAAGCGATTTTGATGACCACAGTTGAAACACACTATAGATTCAAATAAGCTTATATTAAAATGTTTGATGGATCATACATAAGCTATTAAAAATCACTAACCCTAACTATATTGTTCTATAAAACAAAAATAATAATATTATCATAGTATTAAAATATATTTATTATATTGAAGTCATTCTTAATGACAGTGGATTATGTATTAGCATTAAGAATTAAGTGAGAATAATAATTGCTAACATTTCTTTAGTACTAGCAGAGGCATTCATGAGCTAATGCTTCATCATATGGAATGCTGTAGGTGTTATGCGCATTTTATAGATGCAGAATCTAAGGCTTAGAGAAGATACATATATTGCTCAAGTCAATAAACAAGTCAGTTTGAAGTCACTATTCAAAGCTCTCCAACCTGACTTCCAAATCAGAAATTCAGTCATCATTAAAATAATGCCACCCTCGTGAGTTAAAACTACCTAAGAGGGCATGGCCCATAACAAGGACCTGATCAATAGCAGATGTTACTACCTGATATATTGCTCAGCTTTCCCATACTAGGACTAAACACCTAACACCCATCACTTAAAGAAGAACAAGTCTATTTTGGCTTTCATTTTGGCTTTTAGAGGATTCAGTACAAGGCAGAAACAGCATGGCAAAAGGGCACGACAGAGGAAAAATACCCCATGGCAGCCAGGAAGCAGAGAAAAGGGAGGAGCCAGGGACAAGAGTACAGCCTTCCTGGTCACACCCCCAAGTGACCACCTCCAAATAGGCTCCATCTCTTCACAAAACAATCAGCTATGAACTCATCAGTGAATTAATCCACTGAGGAGTATAGCATGCCATGATCCAATCACCTTCCATACATGTGGAGCTTAGGGGGTAGATTTTATATCAAAAGCATATCATCTTACTATTAGTAATTAGAAGAATCACAGGCTGAGGGCACTCACCACACTCAACCAAGAACATTCAATGCTGCTCAGGTGAGGATGTCAGCCATGACTGGGGCTCCATTATTGAATCTCCCACTGGTCCAGCTTGGTAGTTCCATGTATTATGGCAGGACTGTTGAGCCATAGTGCCCTTCCTTAAAGTAAGCTGGAGGTGCTTCACATTTTCTCTCTGTATACATGCAAAAAACAGGACAAGGAAGACAGAAGATAGACTACCTGAAAACATTAGACAATGTGCCCTCCCTTTGTTCTTACTGTAAGCTGACTTTATCAGCTGGAATAATAGTTAAAATAACTAAATGTTAGAGATAAATTGGAGAAATGACTTGATACCACCACAAAACTGAAACCTTACAAAGCAAAGCAACATTTTTTAACACTTCTGAGATCATTTGAAATGACTTCCTCTTTGAATCTTGGCTAAAAAGTCTGCCTCCTTTTGTTTCCCCTTAAAGTACTTTGTGATATGATAGATGGAGAATGTCATATAAAAATAAATTGGATAGCAGTCTCTCTTATTATCTATGATTCCTTGATCTTCCTACAGAGTTTTTAATAAACATTTGAATTATTTACAGTAATCTACAAAGGCATTTTAATAGTGCATATGGTAGACAGAAGAGAGTGAAAAATGTCTTTGTTTCACTCTGATGGGCCCAATGAACCATGACGCAAATGATTGGCTGCCTCATTTGTAATTATTCATGGTAAAGATCTTCATTCAGTGGCAGAAATTTTCTGGCTTTGGGTCCTAGCGATTATGGGAGCATGAGAGTTATTTGCCACAATCTCACCCGAGGACAAATTGTGCTGCATACAAAGATAGAGAGATGAACTTCGTGAAACAAAGGCAGACACCGTCAACTATTAATTCCGGTTGTCATTTCCAGCCACACCCAGAGAGATATCAGCATTTGGATTTTGCTCTTTCCTACCCATAGAGAGACCATGGTGTGGACACTGTGACTGCAACACTGGTATTTGTGTTGAAACAATATAGCCAGATGCTCTTAGCCATGCTACATTCTTTGTGCATGCAAATGGAGCCATGTGTTTTAAGTCATTGGAGATTGTTTGACTGAAAAAGGTGCCTTTAAGCTAACTTGAACTAGACAGCAGTATGTAAACATTTCGGTCTTGGCTAATATCTATGGTCTACTTTGTTCTCCAACTGTCTTCCATTCTGTTTCATCTACTTACCAGTTTTAAAAATTGTATCTTTTATTCTGAGCTCAGTGTCTTTTCCCTGGGGTTTTCTCTCAATGAACCATTTTATTTCTCGAATTTGATTTTCTATTTTCCCTAAGAATTTCAGAATTTTCTCTTTCCTCTAGATCCTATGCTAAAGCTACTTCACTCTCATAGGAGCAAATAACCAGTGGCAACCCTGGGAGTGAGCGAGGATTCAAAAGGACAAATAAATCAGTGGATCTCTCCTACGGGGCATATTAGAGTCACCTGAGATTGTTAAATAAAGTGCTGAGGTTCTCAAGTACAATTTCTAGGGTAAAGTGTGGGCACTGGGTATTTTATAAGAGTTTCATGATGATATTAATACATCATGGGACCGAAAACCATGGATATGCATAACTTAGGGTTTCATCTCTGATGTGGTAAAAAGTTGTTCATCAGCTGTAGGTCATCCGTGTCTAAACAGACCGAATTGACAATGACAAACAGTCCACAATCATGGATCAAACATTGTCCATGCACCACATCTTCCCAGAATCCAGACTTGACCCTGGGAAAGTTTATTTATTTGAGCTATTCTTTTTATGCTTAAGTTGGCTAGATTGGAGTTTCTGCTAGCTACACATTTTACTTGATAATAAAGGGATGGGCAATAAGGGATTAGGCGGGCTTAAGAGTTAGTGTGTATAGGAGCGTGTGTATGTTTGTCTGTGTAAGGGGTATGTGCATGAAGCAGATCATCTATGTAAAGATACTGTAAACCATCACACAGTTCACTGGAGGAAACACTAAAACTGGTGTCTATTTGAGGTGATTTAATGTATGATGACTGACTTTTTCATTACATTGTTATACTTTTGTGACCTCCTGGATACTGTGCGTGTCTATGAAGGGAAAGGAATGGGGGGCATGGTAGAAAATATAATGAAGCTCATTTGTCACAAATTTTATGCTCTCAGAGGACATTTTATCCTGAACAGATATTACAGTGTAGGTGGGAGTTGTGATGGACCAGAGCTTCTGAAATAAAAGTTAGTCAGCATTAAAATATGCTATGAAGTGTTTCCATTAAAGATAAATAAAAGAGATGCAAGAGGAAGCTTACTCGAAGAATCACAGCCATGGGCATGAACATAGGGCTGAGGACGTGCTTAATGGTCCCGATAAACCTAATCTACAGAGGAAAGGAACAGAACTGTGCATTCTCAGTTGCAAGGTTATACACACACAAGGGATTCTATGGAAAGGGAGTAAACCCCAGAGTGCTTGGGCTACCATTTCACCTTGAGTGTCAATGCCTTCAGCTGAAATCGATAATGATGTCTCATGTCTTTTGCTATTACATAAAACACAATTAGAAAAGAATCACAGCATCTTTAATATATTTAGAATACTTCTTGTTTTTCACCAGTGTTTTAAATTTTTCTTATGAGTAATGTCTGTTTACTTATTTACTCTACTAATCTACCTCCTACTGTAAATAGCATCCTATGCATTTCCTGTATATTTTAAAGAAATATAGTATAATATGTATCACTGGGGCAGAGTAAGTGAAAATATGTGAAAAGAAAGAAATTATATTCTTTTTAACTTTTTTAAAAACATTCAGAAACTTACCATATGCAAAGTATTGGAGCATGAGTAAAACATAAAACACACAAAGGGACACATATTATATTCTAGCCTCTGTACTGCATGTTATATGCATGATTTCATTTAATCTTTATAACAAACTAGTGAGGAAGGTACATTAATGCTTATATACAGGTGAAAAATTAAGACATTATTTTTCAGATGATTAGACCCATGTGTTCTCAATTACATTAAATTTTAATAAGCACCTATGATGTGCTAAGTTCATTGTGCATTATACATATTGTAATTAATTAAGTAAAATTCTGTTAGAATTACCATTTTGTTGATGAAAGAAATGAGGCTCAGATAGAATAAAAAACTTCCCAGTCATAGAACAGCAATGTAAATATGTCTGCCTGACTTCAAATCCCATAATTTTTTTTAATCATCAGTTGGTCAATTGGAAGTTGAAGGAAAAATCAGGATAGGAAGAAGGAAGAAGATAAGACATATTTTTTAAAATGAGAAGCTATACATCGCTGCTCATATTGCACATTTTCATGTAGTGCTCCTTGGTGTCTTTCTGAAGTCATTTGTAGCTCTTATTTTGAGAACCAACTTAAATGTCATTTTGGGAGATTCCTAAGAACTCTTATCCTCAATAAGAGAAATTAGAAGCAAGTAATTTTTTTAAATGATGCAAAATATTTGCAATTAAAAGTAATATTATGGGTGTTCTTTTATTTCTTCTGCATATTTTTAAAATTTTTTAAATTAGTGGACATATATGGCTTTTCAAATAAAAAGAAAAATACTACTTTAGCTTTCTTTTTTTTTTTTTTGGTACCAGGGATCAAACTCGGAACCTTGTGCTTGTGAAGCAGGCACCAGAACCCCTGAGCTAAATCCCTGGCCCGAAAAATACTACTTTAGAAAAAGTGATGGAGATGAGAATCACTCTTATTCCTATACATTTATATATTTCTATGGACCAAGTACAGGAATATCTGGCCTGAGAGGGCCCAAAGATAGTCCTAATCCTCAAATAAAATCATCTTTTAGAAGATAATTATGTGGTACGAGTGTATATGCTACAACAATTTATCATAGTTCCCCAAAACAATGTATGACTTGGACAAGAGAAGCATTATTTTTAGAAGTAAATGACCCCCCAGGGTTTAATTTGGAAAGAGATTATTTTAGAGGTCTCAAGTTTGTTAAACATCTGTCATAGTACATTACCTACTTGTCTACTCAACCAGAAGGAAGACAGAGGGTTAAAAAAGTTGAAAACACTGACAGATTTGAATTTAAACACTTTCTTCCCCTAGTCACTGAAACAAAACATTCATTATCAAATACTGCACTGGTCACACCTTATGGTCTCAGTTGATGATTTCTGTCTTTCTACCTAGCCTCAGTATTTGAGCCTCTATTTGTCCTTAATGAGTCCTTAGGTGACTTCATCTAATCTCATACCTTCAAACTCCATTTCTATGCTGACAGCCACCAGATTCATATCTCAACCTAGACAAAAGAAACTCATATCTCCATGATGTTCAGGCTCTAATATTCAGCTACATGTTTACATCCCCATATGGTTAATTAATATATATTTAATACTTTTACACCTAAAACCAAATGTCTTATTGTTGCTCCAACCTGATCATCCAATAATTTGTCTCATCTCACTTAAGTGCACTCTACAGTTCTGTTTTCTTGTAATCAAACATTGGGGTTAATCTTTGATTCCTCTCTCCATTTCTCATACCACACACCCAATCCCCAGCAAAACCTGCTAGTTTTATCTTCTAAACATAACCAGAGGCCAGCACTTACCAGTACCTCCACTATCACACCACTGACCAATTCACCTTTATCTCCCACCTGGTTAATAACCATATTCTCTGAAGTGTTTTATGTTCTCAATTTTGCTCACCTTAAGTTAATTTCTAACATAGGAGCTAATGCTACTTTTTCAAAATGTAAGTTAAACCACATTCTGACTCTTTTCAAGAGTCACCAATGCCTTTCCATTTTATAAAATGTAAATGAAAACTTTTTTTTTAAATGAAAACTTTTTATGCTGATCTCCCTGATCAAACAAAAGCTAAATCTTCATTACTTCTGTGACCTGCTTACCTTCAACTTCCCCTCCCTTACCCTGGTCCAACTATCTGTTTTTCTTGCTGTAACTGAGGGCACAAGTCCTACTATCCATAATCACCTCAAGAGCTTTGCACTTGCTGTTTTTTGAACCCAGAATATTCTTTCCATAAAACCAATGGCAGAGTTCTCTAACTTATTTGAAAGATAAAAGTAATTTATTTTCTCCAAAGGAAGTTCTTATAAAATGAAATGGACTTAGTAGGTAGATAGTGAATTTTCTAATGAAAAGGGTTCATTCTATGAAAGTAGAGCTCTCAAAATTCTAAACTAAATTGGGCTCATTCAACACCAGTCAGTACTAGAATGATATAGAAACATAAACGGCAAATATGCGTATTTCTTTTCTGTGGACTTGGACTCACGAAAGAACATCCTAGCAGAAAAAATTCACCTGTGTTAATTTTTCCTCAAAGGGCCTTCAACTTACTAATTTTATTGTATTTATTTGTTTATTTATTTATTTATTTATTTTGGTACCAGGGATTGAACTCTGGTCCTTGTGCTTGCGCAGCAGGCTGCGAAACCAGTGAGCTAAATCCCAGGCCCAAGTTTTGTTTATTTGTTTTGGTGCTGGGGATGGAACTTGGGACCTTGCCCTTGTGGAGGCAGGAGACAGAACCACTGAGCTAAATCTCCGGCCCATAATTCACTAATTTTAAATGGAAGCTTTCTTATCAGTGTAATTTCAGTGTTCAATATTATACATTTTAAAAATACAGCATTTTTATTCTTGTTCTTGAATGAATTTTTATATTCCTTTCCAATTTCTATGCTCAAATAACAATATATCTATTATCTATCTGTCTATCTATCTATATTTGTATTATGGAAAAGCAGAGAAATGTATGAAAAATAGTTCAGTAGAGTTGAACTCTTCGAGTAAATTAGTTTAAAAACATACTACACTTAGAATTCAAATGATAACATGCACTCTTGAGTAGCACATGGCTCTTGACCTACTGTATGCAAAGAACTGTGTGCAGGAGACTGTAATATTGATTATGCCCAAAGCAGGCTGTAAGGAGTTAATGCCACAACTGTCTTGTTTATAGAAGTGAGTCCTGCCAAATCCTACATGCTGAGGTCAGAGTAAGTCACACCCAAATCCCATTCCCACAACTAAAACCTTCTAACTAGAAGGAAAATGTAGTAATTACAATGTTAAATTTTGTCAATTCTGTTCTTAATTCAAGAATGCTTTGTCTTGTCTTTACAAGCCTTGCTTTTATTAATTTCCATAGAAACCATATGACTGCATATCCTTGCACATAGTTCTGCCCTTGCACATAGCTCACATTTTTCCCAATGCCTTTGTCAGTTGCACTGGCTTTGGTTGTCCTGGCACCCTGCTTTCTGACTCTCTTAGTGTCTCTTAGTATTTTTTCCTCAGGCCTATATCATACACTGGGCAGGAGACTGGAACCTACTGAAGAGGTTTCCAGTAACATTTCAAGGGTCATTGGTAACTCTGGTCATCACTGATAGTCCTATGAAAAGACGAAGACAAAACTTTAACCTCAAGGAATTTGTAAAGCACTATTGAAACATGTGACTCTTAAATGTAATTAATAGGGTGGAAAGTCCTATAATTAAACTACAAAGAGCTTTAGGCAGAAAGAAAAACATGAAGACAAATTTAATTTAAGTAATAAAATTAAGGGAAAATGTGTGAGGTGACATTGTTTTATGTGGTCTTTGAAGGATAAACTGAACTTCAGCAAGTAGGCATGGAGTAGAGCCAGAAGAGCCTTTCTTTATGTGTTTGTTCATTTATCCATCACACTAAATACTTATTGAAGAACTTCTATATGTCCATAACATATGTTGGATGCAGAAAAAGTATTTCTCACTCAAAAGGAAGAGGACCAACTGAAATACAGAAGCATGAGAAAATTTAGGGGAAAGAAATGAGCTGAGGAATTGGGTTGATGAGAGATGAAAGAGTGATTAGTTGCTAAAATAACATTGGGAGGCTGGAAATCTGACAAAACGGAAATAGTACCTTGTTTCTAAAAGTGTGTGGACTAATTCTATAGCTCTACAGAAGTATCAGTAACTATTAAGTTACTATTATAATAATCAATAGTCTTGAATGGTGAGTTTAAATATTTTGAGTCTATGCAATACAAAGGTTTTCCTTTTTTTCTTTTGGAACAGGAAAATGACATTCTAAGTACTTTTTATAGGAAGAAAAATGCTAATATGCCCCCAAATAAAATAACATTGGGATAATGGGGTTCCACAAACAAATCCTACAAACACCTGCGTAATGGAGTTAATTTTGTTTCTGCTTCAGGGCATTGTTAACCCAGTTAGATATAAAGCAAAACAAGGGAGTACAAGGGAGCATATTTAGTTATATGGCAACTTGCTTTAATGGGATTTTCTCAGACTGTGAAATGTATCTGATGTGCCAAACACGAAAGTCTTTGGACTTGAGTTATGGGATTCTAAAGTGGTTACTTTAGGCTGAATGGTATGGTGATGATCTTTGACCATTTCTCTTCCCTGGCCAATCTTTCTTTGTCATAGCCATCTTCAACATTTTCATTTGCCCAGTAGAGTATGCCTCACATTTCTGGTTTGTACAACAAATCATTGTAAATAAACATATTCCAGGCTCTGTATTTTGTCTTGATGTGTAGACACACTGACTATCCATATTTGTGTATTTTAATATACAAATACATAAATTTAATTTATGTCAGCTGCAGTAACATTATGCTAGATAACCCCATTTGTCCTGAAAGTGTCTATCTTTATTTGCCACCTCCCAGTCTCGCTGCATCTGGCTAGGAATGATTGTTTCTCTACCAAGATTAAAAAGTAGACTACTGCCTGCGTTCATGGCACTGGGTTTATAATGTTCACAAAAGCCAATTTGTTTAGAATGAGAACTTAAGGTCCCTATTCACTCAGGCCTCCTCTATTGTCACAAGGTAGCTTCGGCAAATGCCCATTTGGCCATAAAGAGAAATTCTGAGGTATGTCAGACCTTGAAATTTACCAAATAATATAGCTTTCCAAGAAGCAAAAATCTGCCTTCCATGTAACTTCAACTGTCTTCAAAACTCATTGTTTCCCAGGTGAACTTTGTGACATGTATGTGAACTTGAAAGAGGTTCTGACTAGTGTAACTGAACCTGTGGATGACCAGGAAATGTCCGCTGTGAATACATGTCCAGGCCATGGATACCTATGAAGATGAGAGTTGACTTTCCATTAAAAATACAATAGCAATGTTGAAAAGACAGGCTATAGGGCAGTGAGAAAAGGACAAGAAATCAGTAATTAGAACAAAAAACCCCACAGTTTTCCCTTTTTCCTTTGCTTAGGCCTAGGGATTGGTGATTTGTGAGTCAGCTAGAATTTCACTCTATCTAGGGTGGCTGTGCTAATGCCATAGATGGGAGAGCCAGAGGGATTCCAAAACAGATGGAAGTCAGTTGAGATTGCACCTCAAAATGTACAATTCCCTTGGGCTCACCCTTTATCTTCCTTCACTTTTCTATACTGATACTTCCCCAATTTGTCTTTTGCAAACTCAGCCTCTTTTCTTGAACCTGGTTCACTTATTTAACTACCAACTACACTTAGATGTATCACAGACTTCTGAAACCCAATCTGTCTAAAGTAAATCTCTTGAACTCTTTCCCCCACGTATTCAGCCCAGAACTTCTTCATCTAATTAAATGGCATTACTCTTCACCCAACTGCTCAATCTAAAAGTCTGGGCATCTTTGTCAATTCCTTGTCACCTTAGTATCCCTTTTATAATTCATTTAGCAAATCTTGTCACAGCTGTGTTAGCTATACTGTATTATGAACTTGATCAATTCTTATCACTTCTTCAACTTACCACTTCTTCAACCCTAATCATTTCTTTCCTAGACTGTCCCAAAAGACCTCTGAGTCCTTTGCTTCTGGGTTTGGCATATGGTTTTTATAGTGGCTTATCCAAATGGAGCATCCAGAAAGCTCTGTCTAAAGAGGCAAATCAGATAACACTACTCCCCTGATTCTATCAGGATTTTTAAAAAATATATTGTTTCATTGTGTATGTTTGTGACACATAAAAATTACATTCATTTTGGGAATTGGTACATGTATATATCATGTCTTCATCATTTTCAATCCTTTTACCTTACCTACCCACCATTGACCTTCCTCCTCCTCATCTCATTCCCATCTCTGAACCAGATTTTGGATAAAATTGAAACTCTTTAGCTACATCAACAATGTTGTACATACATGGCTTGATTCCTAATTGTGTTTTCAACAATACCATCTCCTTTCTGCCTCCTGAATTTTACATTTCCTGCTTTAATCTCCCAGACTTTGTCCTCAAGAGGTTCTGAATTCAGGATACTTATATCAATCACTTGGATGTGTGTTCAGATGCCACCTTCTGGGTGGTTATACCTAGAATAATCTCCATTTTCACACTCTGCACTGATCCAACTTCACCTGATATACTTTTTTCTTCCTAGCACTCAAACTACCTGAAATTATATGATCATTTCACTCAATACCCACAGATGTTAAAAGGAATTAATATTAACCTAAGAACAAGACTTTATTTCATTCACTGCCTCTTCTTAAAAATGTATACCAGTGCCCAGTATATAATAAGTGCCTCATACATATTTCATTAAGCAAACACAGTCTAAGGCATTTGGGGCACAATAATATAACTGCCGATTTTCCAGCCACCGTGTGTGTGATGAGTGCATTAAAACAATTTGGAATTTGCTTTCAAGAGACTATTTCTTTATACCATCTTTTAAATTCAGTGCCTATTGTGCATAGTTTTCCATTTAGTTTTTATTCTTTTTAATGAGTACAAATGAAATGAGTGGTCGTGGTCCTTCTTGTTTTGTGTAGCAATCACTCCCTTGAGTGTCAGAATGGAAAATGAGATTCAAATACAATCTTTTTAAAAATCTGGGCCTGAGGGATGTTAACAAAAACACACTGAAGCTGGAATCACATGTCTATTGAGTGCTAGAATAGATGATCCTTAGGGAAAATCCTCAAACATCTGCAGGAATTTTTCCTCTGGATTAGGGGTCAGAACATCCCTGTTATGGTTTTAGCATAAGGTAATCTAAATAAGATTCAAAGTTTAATTAGGCCTCTATGTATGTACTATAATAGATCTAACATATGAAATAAAACATTATCATGTACTTATCTTCTAAAATTCCAGATAAAAAGAAAAATATAAAATGTGCCAATTCTGGAAAACACTTGAGAAAATGACTGAAACTGGAGTGCTTCATCAAAAATTTAAAAAGGGAATGAGAGAGAAGTAATTATATCTACCCCTGCAAAGTAGGAGGAGGATTAAATAAGAAAATACAGAGTCGCACGGAAGATGCCGAATCACCCCGCTGCAGACAGGCAGGTCTGCCCATGCCCTACCGAGGTCCCCAGTCTCATGGAATACACTGAATCAGCCTGCTGCACACAGGAAGGTCTGTGCATGCCCTACCTAGGTCCTGAGTTGAGTGGAAGACACCGATCACCCCGCTGCAGACAAGCAGCCACCTGGTTCCCCACTACAAAGACACAGAGGACACCAGACCAACAGACCAAGGTACTGAGTCCAGCTGTTCCCAGCCCAGAAGTAGAGGCTTCTGAGCCGTTGTCCCACTGCTCCTGGTCCAGAGGAAGGGGTTTCC
>NW_004624768.1:14645576-14669304 GCF_000247695.1 Heterocephalus glaber
GAATGGGGAAAAAATAAGAACCAAGATGCATTATGTAAAGGTACAATTCCCAATGAGAAATGTAAATGTGTTGTATACCTACAGTGTACCAATAAAAGAATTTAATACAAAAAAAGAAAATACAGACATGAAGGCTTTAGTAACTGTACCATGCTATGCAAGTGTAAGGACTATCAAGTGTCTGATCAGTCAAGAAGACCCACTGACAGCAGAAAAAACCCAGCCTCAATTACCCATGCTCTTTAGTGCAGCTGCACCCTTCCTTGCCTTTGACCCAAGAAAAG
This sequence comes from Heterocephalus glaber, assembly GCF_000247695.1. Next base: position 14,645,861 of record NW_004624768.1, read on the forward strand.
GCCAGCTGTGGCACTTTGGAGCAAACATACACCTAAGAGGAAGCAGATGGAAGCTCCAGCCCCAACTCTAGCATTCCTTAATTGTGATTATGCAGGTCTTTCTTATTATCTAACCATGAATATTTGTCTTTAAAATAAGAATCTAAAGTCATAGCTCTATGTGCCTGCCTGTTCCAAATGTATGGCTGTTTACATTTGTTAGAATCATAGCATTTAGCTGTTAACACATAATAAGGTAAGTGGATGTTACAGCCACTCCCTATACCTATACCTATACCTGTACCTCCACTCCATTTGCTTCTTGAAGAGTAAGTTGAGGGAGATCTTTTGAGCAATGGACATAGCAGCAGACTAAGAAATTAGCCTCATTCTGGGCTGAAAAGGTGAATCATGGTTGTGTTGATCAACTGTGGTGGACAGTGATAGACGCACTATGGTCTGAGACAGGCTTTTATTGACCTCCCTACCCCAAGAAACTGGATGTCAAAAGAACAATAAAATTCACCTATGATTCTGATCCTCTCTAGCTTTGCAACAGCTTTATCAAGTCTTTAGCCTTATGAAGGGGATGGCACTCTTCTTTGCATCTGGGTGATTTTGTTTGTTTCAGTAAACCAATCACATAAAATACAAAGATCCAGTAAGGCAACATTAGTTTTTTTAGTTGGTGTCTATACTACTATTGTCCTCTTATATCCACTGCTCTCAAGTGCCAAAGAAAGCTCTTCTTGTTACGCACACACATAAATAATAGAAAGTCATTTGCTTAAAAAATGAAGATTTGTCTCAACCTCAAATATAATAAGTGGAAAATAATCAATTTTTTCCTTTACATATCAGAGATCTCTGGACAGGAGTGAATTGGATAGAGAGCAATTATAGGAAGATTATTCAATTAGTCTGCATGGATTGTTAAAAAATGTGTATATTTAATTTGTTAGAGTTGATACAGCTTACCTAATAGTTAACTTATGTTCATCTAGGCCAGTATTTTCATTCTATTGTAAATTCAACAGTGCTCCACTGAGCATAAATGAAGACAACAGATTTCTGAGTAATTAAGGCCTAAAATCAAAGGAACAAAAAGAACATAAAAAAGAAGAAAGCAGAGTAAAAAAAGAAGGGAGAGGAGGATGAGTGGAGAAAAAAGAGAAGAAATAAAAGGGAGAAGCAAAAGAGGAAGAGAAAGACCAGGTAGAGAAAATTAGGAGGAGGAGTGGGAAAAGATGGGGAGGGAGGAAAAGAAGGGGAAAAGTCTCACTAGAATTTTAGCTTTTTAAACATTATTTTTATTAGTACATGTTTGCAGTGTATAATGACTACATTTATCATGGGAAGTCGGTACATGCACATAACACATCTTAATTGTTTATTTCCCCTTCCTCTCCCCCTCTACCTCCTCCCTCCATCTCTCTCCTGCTCATTTGCAAAACATTTATCCTGTAGCACAGTGGTTAAAAGAGTGCTCTGAGATCAAATACCCTGTACTGGAGTTACACTGAATCACTCAGTATGTACAGCATCAGGAAAAAAACAACAACAACAAAAAAAAACCTTTTGCAACCCACAAAATTTTTACCCATGGAATGTTCAGCAAATACTTAGACAAATATTAGAATAATACTTCTCTTTGAATGTCCATTATGGGCTAGGAAATATGCAACATGTTTCATAAAAATCACCTCTTTTGATCTTTATAATAACTTCACAAAGCAAATGTCATTACCTCATTTTGAAGCTAAGGAAACTAAGGACCAAGAGAGATTAAGTCACATGCCTGAGGTCAGCTTAGAGATGTGATTAAAAACATAACAACCATAAGTCTCAAGTCTGTATAATTGATTGTTTTACTCCCATAGTTTAGATATAAAATGTCCCACAAAGGTCTTGCATGTTCAGACATGGAGTGTTCAAAAGGCAACTGAATCATGGGGGTACTATATTCACCAGCAGATTAATCCATTGATGAGTGTATGGCTGGATGTGTAAGTACAAGGTAAGGCCCTCTCAGGACAGTGGGTCACTCAGGCCATATCTCTTTCTCTTTCTCCCCCCCCCCCAACTCTGTCTCTCTCTGATTCTTCTTCACTCTGTTTTCTGGCTGTAACGGGTTGAGCATATTTCCTCTACCAGGCTGTTTCTGCCTTGGAGCCAGCCAATGATAAACTGAACCCTCTGAAACCATAAGCCAAGTAATCATCTCTTCCTTTACGTTGTGAGTGTCAGTTTCTTTGTTCTAGTTACAGAAAAGTTTATTAACACATATACTATATTGTTAAGTTATAATATGGCAACATGAATTAGTTAGAGTGGCTTGAGTTTAATTAATGATTCAGCATTAATGATTCATTATGCCACAGCTATATTTCTTGAATGAGCCTACATCTTATCCCATATTTAAAAGTGTTCAGTAAATGTTTATTGATGGTTTCAATAGAAAATCATTCATTTATATTGCATATAGTGACACCTAATAAATTAATCCATATTTTTGGTATTTTATTATTTACCAAGTACTCTCAAATCAAGGTTTTCTAAAATTTATGTACCTAATTAGTTGAGAAAAAAGAATTTGAGAGGAGATAAAATGACTTGTCTGTGCTTTCCAGTTAAATCTCAGGAAATCAAGACTTGTATTTAGCCTTTCTGATACCCAGGTAAATTAGCTCTAAGCAGTAGAAAGATAAAAGTTCTATTTAATGAAAGTAGATAACTAGTAAATCATTTCAGAGAAAAATTCTGGACCTCAAAAATTTGTTATTACAAAAGAAAATACAAGCAACCCATCTACAAAATCTTGACACTCATTTTAGACAAAACATTTTGTTCCCTATAAATGCATGAAATTCAGTTCAAGTCACTATCAAAAAAACAGTCTGGAAACTTTCATTTTGAGTATTAAGTGGGAGTATATGTGTATCTTGGTTTTAAGTGCAGAATTTTGTGGTATCAAGGGAATTGAATAAATTATATCTCAGAGAACATCATAGACATCCACTTCTCAACTCCTGCTGAGTAGGAATCAGAAAAACCAAGTACATCAAAAATGCAGAAAGTATTCACATTACCTGCACTGCCATTAAGAGATTCCAAATCTGTTTATAAAAAAAGCAAATGAAATATTGCTATTTTGATAATTTTTTTCAAATTGTGCTGAATTCATAATTTTGAAACTATTTTAACTATATGCTAGGACTGAACAAATAAAGGAATATATTATAGACAATGGAATCTTACCATTGGAGGAAAGAAATTACAAATAATGGAGAATGTTAACATGAATACTGTGGGATTGATTTTGAATCAAAATTATCAGTATGAGCCATGTGGTTCATGCTCATAATCCCAGGTCTCTGGGAGGGCAATGAAGGAGGATCACAAGTTTGAATTCATCCTGGACAATTTGGCTACTTAGTGAGACCCTGTCTAAAAATAGAAAATAAAAAATAGCTGAGAAGGTAGTTCAGTGTGAAGGCCTTGGGTTCAATCCCAGGGTCAGTATAAATCCTTTTATAGATACATAGATAGAGAAATCCAGGCAGATATGGCTATGATATGTGTGTACACATAATGTATCAGTTAGTATATAAACATGTATTTCCCATTTCTATTTGAAGAGAGGGGCTTGAGGTGGTGAGACCTCAGTAGCAATGTGCACACACATTGCTCAGACTTTGGTTACTAAAGACTGTTCTTCAATAGATCAATCAATCAATCAATTAATGAATCAAGAAATGGGCTTAGGGTTCTTTGGAGAATACAGGAAAAAGTCAAGATGAAATGAGAGCATATTGCAACACGTGACATTAAAGAATTGATTAAAATTTAATAACAGAAAAATAAGATGCATCCAAAGAAAACAGGAGGCAGACATAAGGAACTCCCAAAGATGGGACAATCTGGGGAAACAAAAGTAAATAACAATAGCATCAGATCATAAATCAAAGAATTAGATAAATCTCCAGAAGTCTATAATATATAGCGATACAATAAATAAGTAAGTGGGGGAAATGGGCAGATCTTCCTTACAAAGTATTTTCAAATAAAAAATGCAAACATCACAGTAATAAATCAAACTATGTTCCTTAAACATTTATCAATTGCAAAGGAAAATATAACAACTTCATAGTGTAGAACCCAGCAGAAACCATATTAAGCAAGGAATCAATCATGTCACTAGTAATAAGGCATATTGATTCATGTACCCTGGATAAGACATGGTGTGAAAGTCACATATCTTTCATGGTATTCTTCCTCAAACTCTATAGCCTTAATGTAGCCATGACAAAGGCTCAGAGAAGCCCAAATTGAGGGGCATTCTACAAAGTAGCTAACCAGTACTCTTCAAAAGTGTTAGGGTGATCTCAGACAAGAAAATACAGAAAAATTGTCACAGCTTTTTGGAGACTAAAGAGACATGCAAAATAAATACAGTACAGGATCTTGTAAAGAAAAAAGGACACCAGTAAGAAAACTTGTAATGTTAATAAGGTTTATTAATTTTTTTGTTTTGATTATTGTACCATGGATATATAAGATGTTTTGTTAAGGAAATATTGGTGAAGAATATACAAGAACCTTAGTTTTTTTTTGGGGGGGGGGGTTTGGCAGCGGAACCACTGAGCTAACTCCCCCCCAGCCCTGAACCTTGTGTTAGTTATGAAACTCTTCTGGAAGTCTATTTAAAATTTATTTAAAATCACAAATTAAAGAAGCAGAACATTTGAATTTCCCCTAGTAAGTGAGGATATAAAATTTTGGGAACCTTCAAATGAGTCCAAGGGAGAATAAATACGCATAAATGCTTCTAAGGAAAGACCTGGAGATTTTCTGTAATGTTTCACACCCCAAATTGTTACCTTTTAAAAAAATTTGTTCAAATGCAATTCAGTTGTTGCAAGTTGGGCTCCTGAAGATGCACTTTCTGAGATAGAGACCTGTGTGGTGAGTGATTATTTCAGAACTCATAGAAATAAGGCCTAGGGGAGGAAGAAAAAAGAAAATTGGAAACAAGAAAAGTAGGGGAAAAGAAAGAAGGATATGGAATTAATATGAGAAAAAGAAAAACATAAACAAAGTCTTTGTAGATAGGGAGGGGTGGAGGGGTTGAAGGGAGGGCAGAGGAATGGGGAAAAAATAAGAACCAAGATGGATCACGTAAAGGTGCAAATTTCCAATGATGAATGCCATTATATTGTATATCTTAAATGTACCAATATAATTAATTTTTAAAAACAATGAACAGTGATATAATCTCAACAAAGGCTCCAGCTCATCTACAGGAAACTTTGGAGCATGGAAGGACCTTTAAAGTTGTCCAAAGTTGGGACAAGTTTGGCAGTCTTACATACTCTATAGGTTTGTCAGTCACCAGATGGATGCAGTTCACTCCTTGGGCAAGGCAGATGTGGTTTACTTGAGACCATCACAGTTATCATCCTACAGTAGCCCTCTCATCACCCCAGGGGAGTAGACCTTTCTGAAAGAGAATCTAGGGACCACCATAGCATCTACTACATTGGTAATCTCTAATTATAATGTAACTTATGTTTATTCACAACAAATATGTCGGTAATGGTGTTTGTGGAGGTGCAAAAAGCACAACACAATACAACAAAACAAAAAAATTGTACACCACAGGGGACAAATCACATCATAGTAGAGTACTAGAGCTTGGCATAATGGGAACAGATATTACATGTGAGATAGAGAGAGGGAAACCCATCATGATAGGAAAGTGAGAAAGACCCAGTCTCCGAAGAATTTTCAAATCTTCTGAGAATGAACTGTAACTCACATTTGGGATAGGGCTAAAGGAAGTTTATTTGTTTATAGAGGGGAAGGTGGCCCTCCAAGAAGGTTTAAAACCCCAAGGTGCAAGAAAGCGGCACACAATTAGATTATATGAATTTAATAAAAATAATGATGTGGTAGGTCTTCATGCCTCAAAATTGCCCTAATCCTAATATCTGGAGTATATTGTTGCATGTAATATGGAAATAAGGTTTTAGAGGTTAAATTTGCTAATAAGACGATTTTATGACTTTATGATTATTTGAGTGGGCTCAGTGTAACCACAGGGGTCCTTAAAAGTAAAAAGTGGAAGTAGATGAGGAAAGTCTAAGGGAAATATAATATTAAAAACTAGAGAAATGCAATGTAGCTGGCCTTCAAGATGGAAGAATAAGGATACTAGCCAAGAAATATGGGAAATCACTATAAACTGAAAATAGCAGGGAAATGAATTTTCAACTAGCTACTATAGAATGCTGGCTGCTGATATGTTGATTTTAGTCCCCTTCCCCTCCAAAAAAGACTGTTAAACTTACAACCTACTGAAGAGTAAAATACTGTATATGTGTTGTGTAAGGCACTAAATTTGTGACAATTTTTTGCAGTGGCAATAGAAAACTAATGAACATGTTTGGGGATCCAGATTACCTTTTTGAAGCAGCTATGTCTGGTGGGGTAGGTCACAAATTGAAAGAATGCGTCAGCAAAATAAAGTGTGGAGGCTAAAGAGACTGAAAGAAAGAAGTTGAGCAGGCCAACACAATAATGATCAGCACATATTCTGAGAGGTAGTCAATATCATCACAATCTGATATGAACCAAATAGCTGCAGTAAATCTACAAAACCAAATATGCTATTGTTGTGCTTACTTATTTTTCTTGTAGAAGTCAGCAAAAAATGCAGATTGGTATAAGACCAAAGGCAATAAATTGGAAGCTAAAGCTGTCATCTTAATAGATCAGAGAGACAGAGGAATCCAGGAAGATATTAAACTCACACAATTATAGAAAGGTGTTCGATGGAATCAACAAGTCCCTAACACCAAGTGTTTTGCTAAGATTTTGCAAATCTTTGAGGGCTACGGAAGTTACACGTGAAAGAGGATTCTGGGATGTACCCGGAATAGGCCTTCCCACACTGAGAACAATTGCAGTGGCAGAATCTTTCTGATGCAACTGAAACTCTCCAGACCAGTGAAGGCTCGAAATTTCCACAGGAAAGCATGAAGAGTAAATTATGATTAACTTTGGTTTATGTTGGCTTTTAGCATAGCAGTAGGACCCTTTCCCTATTCACCAAACAGGCAGATGTATCTGTGTTCCTTGTGCTGTGCAGAGCCTTCGGGAAGAAAGATGGGTGAAATAGACCCTGTTTTCCATGTATGGGGATCCTGCACTCTAACAGTCACTTACCACTTCAGATCACAGAGGTGCAGACAAAGAAGTGGGTGTCCCCTGTGCTTGCAGTTCCCTTCCTCCAGTGTTGCAAACCCATCTCCTTCTGGCTGACATGACTTCCAGGGCATTGTAAGGAACAATCCACCTCCATCTCCCAATGTTTCTCTTGTTCCTCTTTGTGAGGCAGACACTGAAGACTAGGTTATTGAAAAGCAATTGTACGTACAAAGGAAAGTAAAAGTCACTGCAAGTCCAGGGTAAGGCACAGGCACAGGATCAGAAAAGTCTTGAGAAGTTTATACCTCAGGCTGATGTGTGGCACAGGGGTGCCCTACAATGATCAAAAAACAAAAACAAAAAAGAGCAAAGCCTAAGAAAGGGGAAGAAGCTGATTTCCAGAGTAACCATGTTTCTGCACTCAAATGGCCCATTTTCAAAAACAAAAAAAAGAAAGAAAAGAAAAGAAAGAAAAAGAAAGAAAGAAAGAAAGAAAGAAAAAGAAAGAAAGAAAGAAAGAAAAGAAAAAACCCACAAGATATACAGAGAAACAGAAAGGCATGACTCACTCAAAAGAAAAAAAAAATCAACCACCAGAAACTGTCCTGATGGGAATCTACTGGACAAAGACAATAAAAGAAAGAATCATCTTAAAGATACTCAAAGAACTAAAGGAAAACATGGAATATATCAAGAAAATGGCATGAGAGCAAAATGGAAAGATAGAAAATCAAAAAGAAACCGAAAACAGATGAGTGAATATTGTCCCAGGAAAAAAAATTGTACTGAAATTCATCTGCTTATAGATTTGTCTCTCCGATTAGTCCATAAACTACTGAAAAGGCAGGGAAACTGTTAGCTGTGGACATCTCCAGTACCTACCACAGGGTTGCCATTGAGAATGCATTCTATAAAATATTACTTCAATCTCTATTGCAGTTACAGTAGAACATTATCCTGAAGAACATAAAGCTGTCTTGTATTTGGTCTGAATTTCAGATCTTTTTTTTATAGAATGAGATACTAGTTGCTGATCATTACAATTTGTAAGTTATTGAAGCTGATACTATGTAGAAGACAAAGGACAAGAACTGATGTGTGCATATGTGTGTGCTGGCTGGGTACCTAGATTGAAAGTTTTATTTTAATTAAGGAGGAGGAGGAGAGGAAGAAAGCAGAAGGAGAAGATGAGGGAGAAAGAAGTAAGAGAGGTAGAAAGGGGGAAGCGAAGAAGGTATAAAAAAGAGGAGAGAGGAGAAAAAGAGAGAGAGAGTAAGCATGAAATTAAAAGGTTATTTTAGTCAGAGCCCCCCCCCCCCAAAGGCAGATTAGTAACAGCATTGTCTTCACCTCAGCACTGTAGGAATACTTATGCAAAGGGATATGCCTCAGGGTCTAGTTTAGGAATCTATGCATGAAGTATGGCTTCTGTAGTCATCAGAAAACCACACACTCAATTGCAAGGAGATTTCCTTCAAGGCTTTGTGCTTGTGACTATTCAAAAGTAGATCCCTTCAGTTTGCAGTATAGGATTTCCTTCTTCAACCACAGTACTCAAAGCCAAACTCACAGATGCTCCAAAGGGCTATTAGCACAATCGCTCTCTTAACTCAGTTTTCTTTCAAGGAAGATTGGAAGAATTAGTCTGTCTGTTACTCAGGATTTTGTTCACTTACCACTCATTTATCAGAGAAATAGCAAGCACATCCAGCAGAAGGATGGAGAGGACATCCTTGGTATGGGATTATGCATGATCTCATATCCACTAAAATTATTTTTCTGCAGATCACAAATTATTTTTACTGGAAATAAGAAAGAAAGTACATAAGCAATTGAATCAATGGAAGAAACCCATAAACCTCCATGACTTTATAACTCTGGGAAGAGTTTATAGGTTATTAAATAGTAATAAATAGGTAAAAGATTACTGAGTTCTTAGTGATTTACCCTATTGAGAACCTCTTCCCAACTCTGTAACATAATAATGTGCAAAGAAATGCATGACTAATGCTTGAATTAAGAACATTATTTAATATGATTTCAAGATTCTTGAAATCAATAAAATGACTTTAGGCCCCTTTGACAAAAGCAAAAAGGCATCATTGCGTTATTAATATTTAGCAAATTGGAAAACTCTAAATACAGATCTGTGGTTGAGGAAGTGAGGGAATCTTTTTCCCCATCGAGAAGGTTTATATAATCCTAAATGGTCTAATCTAACACACATTGCACAAGAACTTGAATTTTATCATCTAGGCCTGTAACCTTTGTAGGGTGCAAATCAACCCACTGAGAGACAGAGGGAAATTATTATGCTTTCTATTTATAACATTAAGCTACAAAAATAAGAAAACACTTTATTGATATTACTAGAGAGTCTGTCATGGGACTCGTGTTTGGGTCATGGGAACCCTGGTTTCGAGTGTCACTGGGTATGGGGATCACTGTGCTGAGACCACAGGAGCCCTGGAAATGGGCAGATAGCTTCCCTTCACCTTCTCCTTTGTTCACTTTTAGCACACTGCAATCTGCTGCAGTTTCTGTGGGCCAGGGTGAGTGAATTTGTGTATTAAATTATCTGATTTTAATTAAACTATCATAAAATACACAAATGGCAATAAATTTTTCCCCAATTGCTACAGGCTGAAGATAATACTGATAACGCAAACACACGTGAGGAGCACAAAAATGGCAAAGTTGATGCTTTTTCTCAACCTAGTGGTGGGTCCTCATCAGCCACATGATAAAACAAGAAATAATGTCAGTGCAATCAGCTCTGACAAGCAAAGAGACTTGAAATCATCCAGAAGGTGATTGTACACCTACTATTGTTAAGATGAACTTTGTCCTAAGTATATATTTTATTATAATCTCTCAGCTAATAATAATGTAAATTGAGCATGATTAGTAAGACATTAAAATACTACTCATTTCACACAATTCACATACTTTTTACATGATAAATTATTAAGCAATTTAGTAACATACTAATTATAGCATATTTTAATTCATGCATATACCTCATAGTATTAATATAAAAATATAAAAACAAATATTTGAGGAATCCAGATCAATAATATTTAATGCAAGATGCTTGAAAAATATGAATCTATTGTTTTAGCAAACTGTTTTCAAATAAAGGAATAATCTTGATGTCTAATTTTATAAAGGTAGCCAATTATGTTATAGAGGGTGGATTAGAGGAAAAAATAAAAGATAGCAGCTAAAAAGCTATTCTGATGTTAGAGATCAGATTCAAAGCAGATCTCAGGAAATCAAGCAGGCTTTTCTCTATGTTTACCATGGCAAAATACTCCTGAGTAGAGGTATTTGTCCACAGGGACTCTTATTTTAAAGAAACAATGTAACCCAGAAGAAAAACAGTAATAATGTAAAGAGAACCAAAACATGGGAAAAAAGTGCCTCCTGCAAGGAAGACAGACCACCCTTCTCCTTTGGCTGTTCTGAACTAAAATTAGGTGAGGAAAAAAGAAAACTTCTCTCCTAATAAAATAATAAAGTTTCTATCTGCTCTTTCTTTAAGAGGATCTCCGTGGTTTAATTTGAAAGGATATAAAATGTCAGATCTCTGAGATTTTCAAAGTTTACTGGGCAAAGGAAGCAATTAAAGACCTGCTGAAAAAGGCACAATCTGATTCAGACCAGATTTGGGCCTGAGAGTCTGCATTTCAAAAAGTCTCTCAGGGGAAGCTGTTACTGGTGGGTTGGCAGACCCTAATTACAGAAGCAAGGCTTTGGAGTCATCATCTCTGAAATTATTTTAGTTCGTATTACATTAAATAAAAAATGTGAGAGTATGCACCCCAGTATGTATGGTTTTATTAATATAAAGTAATATTATTTCTATCATTTGTTACCAATATTTTGGATGTTATGAAATGAAACCAGAAATAAAAAATTATAAATGATGACATTAAAAATAAATGTAAATGGAAGTTCTGGTATCTTCTTCCTGTACCTCCCTCCCTCTAGGATCATATTTTGTACCTTCGGAGCATTCACCAAATTATAGAGGCTACAGGGCTGGAGGATGGTGATTAATTCTTGTTTTTTGAAGGTTTTTTGTCTGAACTTTTGGTGGCCACTCCAGAGGACTTGAGGTAATATAAGCAGGCATTAAGTCTTCTAAAATGGGAATTAGTTGAGTCTCGTATACATTTATAATATATAATTTCCAATGAATTTAAAGCTTTTTAAAATAGCACGATTATTTATTACTATTAACTCAAAACATGTATAAGTTAAAATAAATAGGAATTTTCAAATAAATGCATATAATCTAGAACAAATCAAGTGCTTTACTAAGCTGAATTGAAATAGTACAAATTCTGACATAGTCAAACTTTTGCATTCCCTTACCTGTCTTCCACTTACATTCTGGATAAGCAAGAATCTCAGTTTGCAAGCTTGAAGACACAGCTCCCAGTCATCGGCCCCGGATCCACTGAAGCAGAACTATCCACCTTCACAGCCATCTAAAATAACTCATAACAGAAACCGATAAATTAGGTCAAGGGTCCTTCACGGGCTGTTTATCAGAGTATATGGTTATTTTCCATACTTGTCGATTATAAATTTTTTTGTACTGGGGATTTAACTCAGGACTCTCTGGCGCCGTTCTTCCCTCTCTGCTTCTGAGCCACCATGACATAAGCAGCTTTCTTCTTCCACCAGACTATTCTACACTGCCACAAAGGACAGACTATGCTGGGATTAGAATCATCAATGCAGTTACCACTTCTAAAAGCAAAAGGAGAGAGGGTGAGATAAGGTTACCAGAATCTGATAGTAGAACTGTTTTGTCAGGAGGGCAATGTTAGCAAGAGATGTATGTCACTTCTAACCAAGAGGCTTTGCCAAAGGGAATGAAGTCAGGAAGAAGCTTGTATATATACCCATACGACCTTCCTCCTTCCTTCTATTTCCTTCATTGAAATAAAGCAGCAGTCAGAGATCAAGGGATCTCTACCACATAAAGGCATATTTCTGGGGAGAGTGCAGGATGCAGAAAAAAGGAAAACTAGAGGGTAGACACCAAATGATTGCTAATGCACACCATATCAAATTCCAGGCATTTTAATATTTCTCCTAATTTTGCTATTCCCAACATGTGGTGATTACTGGTTGACTTATGTAAACTAATTCTACTTTTAAGAGAATCTTGTTGTTGGTTAGGAACTCATTTTTCTCAAGAGAGTTTGTAATAAAAACATTGTCAGTATGGTTCCAGTTCCTACCAAGACACTGAAGTAGCACAATGTCTAGCTATCTACCCACAAAGAAGTATTGAAGAATCCAAAAGATGTATAGAAGACCAAGATACACCAAAAACTAGAGAATCTCTAGTATGTGATTTAGTGGAAGATAAGATATAAGATTTCTCTTGCTTATCTTATGGCTTTTGGATCAGCTAATCATTCTCAAAGTCTGGTAGCAAGCCAGCAGCATCAGCATCACTTGGGAAATGGTGAGAAATTTAAATTCTAGAGATTTATTGAAAATAAACTGAGTCAGAGACTAATAGGATTGAGCCTATCAGTCTGTGTTTTGGTCTTGCAAAAGATTCTGATACAATTCTTTCTAGGGTCATCAGGTTTTGTGAATGAAACTATAGCACACCTGGCTGAACTTGAATTTCAGACAAACAAGTCATTTTCTTACTGTATATCACTGAAATTTAAAGTTAATGATGTCTCTTGAGTTTTGTGAGGCAACACTAATCAGTAACTGAAATTAGTCAAGCTGTTGGTCCAGGTGACTTCCAGAGTAAATTGAGGACAGCTCAAAGTGCAATGTTTGTGCTGTGAAAACAAGTTAGTGTTAACCCAATAACATTGAAAATATGGTCTTTCAACTACAGCCAGTGTCACCTGAGAGCTTGTAAGAGATGCAAATTCTCAACACCAACTCACAGCCACTGAATCAGAAACTCAGGATGTGACCCAAGGCCTGGTTTACAAGATTCTTCTGGATCCTCAAGTTTAAAAAGCATTGTTCAGTTGGCCTCTCTGTCCTCAGGTTGAAGATTCAGCCATGCACAGATAGAAAATGTTACACAAAAATTGTCAAAAATGATCATTATATATATATATATATATATATATATATAAAACATTTTCCCAAAACAAATATAAGCATTTTTACTGCAAACATATACTAATAAATTTTTAATTGTCTTTGTACTGTAAATGTACAAAATTTTCTTGTCATTATTCCCTAAATAATATAGTACAGCAATCTTTTATGTTATATTTGGTATCAAAATAATCTAGAGATGATTTTGAAGTATAAGGAATTTGAGGACCTTCAGATTTCAGCATCCCTTGGGAAGGAGGGAATTCCTGGAACCAGGCTCCTGCAGATACTAAGAGACAACTCTAATAACTAATTTCCAGCAATGAATCCCACGCCTTTTTCCTTCAAATGCCCAAATCCAAGTATCTTTACCTATGGAGACTGCTTCTCCTAAGAAAGTAGGGAATGAATATTTGACCTGAGGAATTCTTTTGTGACCTATCCACGTGTGTGCTGAACTATATTCATTAGGAGTGACTAAAAACTAAGAACTACAATATTATCTAGCAATACATCTCCTGAGTATATACCAAAGGGATCAAAGTCAGCATACCAAAGATATACCAGTATATTCCTGTTTATCATGGCCCTATTCACAATAGTCAAGTAATGTAATCAATCTAGGTGCATGCAAATGGATGAATGGACAAAGAAAATTTGGCATACGTACGCAATAAACTGTTACACAGCCATAAGAAAAAACAAATTCATGTCATTTGCAGACAAATGGATGGAAATGGAGATCATCATGTTAAGAGAAATAAACCAGTTTCAGTTTTTCTCATGTGTTCAATCTAGAAAAATAAAACATAAAAGTAGAAGGTAGTCTACTGGGAAAGGGGAAGAGAAGAAAGGAAAGGATATGGGAGGGGAGGGAGGGAAGAGAGGGTATTACAGAGGGTGGTATAATCAGAACATATTACACTAGTATATGCACATATGGAAATGCCCTGATGAAATATATTAACTTGTATAAGTATGCACTAATCATTATAATAAAAGTATACATAGAGTGTAATTCAAAAGTTAATGGTAATATATGGCTAATTTACAGCCAAGCTTTCTCATTAAATTTTAATATTTTAACAAACTTTTATTAAATAAATAAAAATAACTATAAAAAGGACAATGTGAATAACTAAGACCAGAAAAAAATCTTCTAAATAATTGGATATTGATCAGGTGACAAATAGAAAGTAAATGATTTACTAATAAAAATATGACAATATTAAAGATGTAGGAACTTAATAAAATTACTTTAAAGTATATAAAGGAAAAAGGCAAAGGAGCTATAGGGAGAAACTTTTAATTTCTTTTAATAGGAAACTTCAAAAAATCTCTCTTGACTTTTGGCAGTTCAATTGACAAAATATCATTAGTAAGAACATAGAGGATCTGCAACACAGTCATGAAGTTCAACTGGCTAAACACATATGCAGTTTAGTGCATCAGTTGAAGAATGCAGTTACTTTTTGTCATTCATATATTCATATATTGGTTACTTGCAAAGCTACAAAGTTTCAACAAATTTCAAAGCACAGCTGTTCTTCAGATCATGATGTCTGATCAAAGTACATTTAGTCTAAACATTAATAACAAAAATATTTTCTTGGAATCTCTCCTTAGTAATTTTGAAATGCCTTACTATGATGAAAAAGAAATCCTAATGAAAATATAAACACGTCAAAAGTAAATGATGATGGAAAACAACATTATAGGAGAAAACTTATAAGACAATAAATACGGTGCCTCATAAGATATTTATCTCTTGGAGTCCTTAAATAAGGAAAAAAGAAAACTACAAAATTCAGTGACCCTTCTCAGCAATAGAAAAAATTATAAGAGAAAACAGATAATAAAAGAGCAATATTTAATAAAATAAAAAACAAAAATGATAAATTTAAAAATAATTGGTTGGTTCTTTGAAAAAATAATCAAGAAATAAAGACAGTGTGAGTTATGTATATGTGGAGACAACAGGCTTACCCAGCAACCAGAAGCAACCAGGACAGACCTTAATTTCCCTGGAGTTCTTTGTTAGGGAAGCGCAGGGTTAGAGCTCTTGTCAGACAGCCTCTGAGCTGGGTCCTGAAATAGCTCAAGTTGGTGATTGAGGAGAGTTTAATAAAGGCATAGCCTACAAAGATGCAGATAGGTTTCAAGGAAACCAACAAAGGTTAAGTGACTTGGATTAGCTGGGGTACAGTTACCTTTACCATCCTAAAGGGGCAAGGAAAGAGCACCTTTTCAGAATCCAGAGAGAAAGGTGGAAAAAACCAACCTGACCTCATTACCTTCCATTCTGCAAATCCCACTGACATTTCCCATTGGCTGAACCCAACAGAAAGATTTTGATTAAAGCAATTCTGTGCACCTGAGATCTAAAGAGGATGGAAAAAAAAAATCACTGTCTCCCCCAGGGATTCGACTTTGATTACAGAACCTATGGCTGCAGTGAGGTGCTGGGCAGACATGTGGCCTCAGGAGCTCTGTGTTATTGTGCATGATACCTTGTTTTCTGGAAGATGTTCTTTGTCCTTTGTAGTGGCCTGGAGTTTTACATGGAACTTCTCTGTATCTTTCCCTTGCTGATCTTATGAAAGCTCTGGGTAGGATGGCATAATCCACAGGCATAGAACTACATATAGCATGGGAAAGTCCATAGTCAGTGTATGTGACAAAGCCTGGTTAGGGTATGCTGTGTCAGAGTCCTTTAATTTCAATTAATAATACTGCCAGGTTCTCTGTAGCCCACTCCTCCCACCTGCCCTGCTGACTTTGATCTTAGAGAAACCTTCTTCATGGTCATCCTCTCTTACCTATTTTCCATGCTGAAATGCTTACTGTGTTTATATTTTTTTATCATGTATTCAATTATACGATGTTGTAACATCCATAGGTTCTTTATGCCACAGACAGCATTCCAGGACCACAGTAATGCTGTGGATTTGCACTTTTTAAATTTTTTTCTGTCATTTCACTGGGCTTGAGGAATGGAGAAGGTATGGGCTCTTATATTGCATCAGCCATTTTGAACTGTAAGGATTCAGAAATTCATTAAAAATGAAGACAGGGATCTGAGACTGGTTTGGTTTCTTTAAAAAGAGAAAATGTTGGTAATTTAGAAATGATGTGTTCCAGTGGTTTTAGTCAAGATTCTGAAATTATTTACCAAATTCGGGCTGGGTTGTGAGTACTGAACAAAACAAACAGAATGAATGTGAAAGAAAATTGGATTGCCAACAATGGAGCCTTTAAATAGAAAGCCAATAGCCATCAGTATAAATGCTGTATTCCTCAGACTGCAGTGACCTTCAGGCATACTCTTCCTAGACACATGGTAAGTGCATTAAGAGTTGTTGAAATGATAACAAGCTGAATTTTAAATAATCTGTTACAATGGATTTCCTTTTTACTCCTTTGTTTTCTTCCACTGGAAATGGTCACTTATATTCTCCCAGAGTGGTCTAAAATCTTAATTTTGTTTGTAAGATATTCTAACCTACTGGAATGAGACATATGCTGAAGAATTGCATGCAATTTTTGTTTTTGTTTGTTCCTTTTGAAAACATAGTCACATTGAGAAATCTTCTGTTGGAGCCATTCTGAAAGAGTAGTTGAATATGTAATATACCAAAACTTCCAGATATATTTCATACAATAGCACAGTGAAAAGCCCCAAATTATCTGGGCTATAATAACATATTCTGTCTCCTGGGGTATTCAAGCTTTATCATCAGTGCCATCCAAGATTTTCTATGAATGATTCTGATCTTTAGTCTTTTCCTCACCTTGTTTTTCTGTATCCTAGTGTTATGGTTTAAACCTAGAATGTCCCCTAAAATTCTTGTGAGTGTGGGAGGTGATTGGATGAAGGCATGCTTCCCTCATTAGTAGATCCATCTGTTGATGAGTTCAGTAGTCAAATGTTCATTAGAAGGTCAGCCCTAGAAGGAGGAAGGCCACTGGGAGGAGAAAGTGGGGTGGCCTGGAAGGGTGTATTTCTGTCCCAGGCTCTTCCCTTATCTTTCTACTTCCAGGCTGCCATGTAATAAGCAGCTATCCTCCCACACACTTTTACACTATGCCATTTCTACTTTGGAGCCAACCAACTTTGGACTGAACTCCCTGAAACTGTGAGCCAAATCAACTTCTCCCCCTGCGAGTTTCAGAAAGCAGGAAGTGGATCTCAGTGACAGGAATGTGACTAAGATACCTGGTTTTCTCCCACATTTAACACAATGTATCTGTGTTTTCCATAGTCCTTACTGTGGCTTGCAATGCCGCAGCTCTTCTCCCTTCTATCCCTGTCTCTGTGGCTTCACTACACTGCCTTTGGCTTCAGAAACAAACCAAGATCCTTCCTCTCTTCCCTTTGCCTAGAGCATTCTTACTCTTTCACCTCACTGGACCATCATCTATTCATTCTTGTCTCTTAGTTTAAATATCCCTTGTTCTAAAAAGGCTTTTCTGATCTCATACAGGGAAAGCCACTTCCAATGACATTTTGAACCAATCAAAATACTAAAAAGGATGCAAGAATTTGAAAGTTTTAGAGAAAAGTGTTTAACCAGAAGGAAAGATGAACATAAAGATGCTGAATTAAAAACATGAAAAGGACTAGTGGTTGGAGACTAGCAAGTAAAGGTAAGAATAGTAAATGATATAATCAGAAATAGAAAAAGGCCACCTCCTGCCACTAAGAAAGGAATTTAAATTTTAATATAAATGCAATAGGAAGTCAGAGGAATTAAGTAGTTAGTGATATAACTTAGTTTACATTATACATCACTCCATCTCTTTAAAATATTCAAATGATAAAATTCAAATTAAGAAATTCAAAGCATAATTTTCATCACCAATGTCTCTCTTTATCTTGGTCATGTACACAGTCCTTTAGTCTTTCCATTTCTCTGACTCTTTCTCTTTTTCAAGATTAATAAAACCTCAAAGATATTCCCTAAACACCTGTACCTATATTGTATGGACTACATATAAGAATCACCTAGGGAACTTGTTAAAACCTGACATTCCTGGGTGAAACAGTCAGTATTTTTAGTCGCAAACACCAGAACCCACTCTTACAAGTTGAAACAAAAAAGAACTTACTACAGCATATTCGATTTTTCTCAAAATCCCCATGGTCTCAGAGATTAAGGTTTCAACTCACAGGCTATAGAGACAAGAGCAAGTTGGAAACCACACCACTGTTTGGCTCTCAGCCAAGATTTTTTCACTGCTGATATGATGAGGTACCCAGTATGGACAAAGAGTGCTGAACATGAAGCCAGGGCATTGAGCAAAGAATTCCATACAGGATCACAGCTAGAAATGCATCCAAGGCATCTGTGTTTCCCTGCTACATTCCAGTGCATCACTGATAAAACAATGCTTCCTTCCTTACATTGCTCATCACAAAATAAAACCCATGAGAGAACACATGTTGAGAAGAAGCTAGGACACTTTCTATAACTCCAGTTTCAAGACTGCTGCAAATCTAAGCATTCTAGGTTCTACTTCAGGAAGGCATTGCTTATATGGAGGAAATAACTATAATGTAGGGGTGGTGTCAAAACGACTCTGAGAGACACAAATGTTTTCAAGCAAATAGCATCTATTCCCTATTATGGGTAGAAGTTCAAAACTTGTATCAGAATCAAGAAAATAGACTATTGTGAAATTTTAGATGGAATGATGCTTAACTCACACACAGAAGAGACAGACCAAAATCAGTGTGTTTATTGGCTTTCTGTTCCTGTGACATTTCTAAGATTACTTAAAAAGATGAACAAGTTTATTTTGGCTCAGTTTCAGAGGTTTCAGTACACAGTCACTGGCTCTAGGTCAATGGTAGAACAGTACACTGTGGTACACGTGGTTTTATGTATATATCAAAAGTGTTCTCCCAAATCCTCATGTACTTATACGTGGGGCTTTTTGGAAATGAATGGATCATGGATATGTGATTCTCATCACCAGAACGATCCACTGATGAGTTGATAGGTAGGTGTGATGTTGGGAGGTAAAGGCTGGTGGGAAGAAGTAGGTCACTATAAGCATGGCCTAGAGGAATATATATATATACCATCCTCCTCCCCTGATTTCCCCTCTGCTTCCTGATTGTCATTCCATGAACTGTTTGGCTTCTGCCATTCTTCTCTGCCATACTGCCCTACCTTGCTACCAGCCAACTTATGCAATGAAACCTCTAACAAACTGTGACCCAAAAGTAACCTCTCCTCTTTTAATTGTTTGTGTTGGATATTTTCTCCCAGTAATGAGAAAGTAACTAACACACAAAGTGAAGGAAAATATTCACCTCTTAGTGGCCAGGACACAAAGAGGAAGATAGAAGGATGGGCTCCTGGATCCCCAAATCCACTTCTAAGCCACACTCCCAGTGATCTAACTTTCTTTCCCTAGGCCCCACCACCTTGCAATAGCTCCATCAGTAGGGGCCCAAGCTTTCAACACACGATCCTTTGGGTAACATTTAAGACTCAAACTACTCCAATTAGCTTTAGTAGCAAGAAACCATTGCCACTTTCCAGTAAGTCCCTCCTGGCTGGTGACACAGGGCAGCTGGCCTACATACTCCCATTTTGTGCTGCAGCAGAAGATCCTGTCTCCTCCCCATATAAGAACATTGTTTTGATTCTTTTGCTGAAAAAATTCAGTTTCTTGGGCTGAGGTAATATGCTGCATTCAATCATAGTCTGTATTACTCACAGAAACATGGCTGGTATTGAAGATAATTCTAAATTCAGGTTACATGATTTTCTCAAGGAGGATAAAGCATTGACCCTGACATGATGAAAAGGTTCCAATGTAATCAGCCTACCACTTATGGGTTAGTTGGTCCTTCTATGTATAGGGTGATAACAGGGTGTAGAATTGGTCACACAGTCCAAAATTTGATGCTGAGCATTGGCAGTAGCCAAGTCACCTCTGGAGAATAGAAGTCCCTGCTCTTGAGATTTTGTATAATCTCCAGCCCCATCTTCATGGCCCTATTGCACAAACCATGGTGTTGCTGATGAAAAGGGAATGCTGTGCATCAGGTAGACCATTTTTCCACCTGAATGCTAATACAATTCCCTGCTATGAGCAACTTTCGGTGAGTATTTACTTGTAAAACAAGTTATCTCACTCAAAGCCCATTCTTAAATCCTTTTCACCAAATTATCATCCAGAATTTTTATCTTCAATACACCAGACATCTTAATTTCAAGACCATGAACATCCAGCCAAACCAAAACTCCAAAACTTAAGGAAAAAAGTAAAAGAGAGAAATGAAATCATCATAAAATAAAAGTCACACTAGAAGCAATAAAAATGAGAATTGGCCTTCCTGTAAACAAAGGAAAAAAACCTTAAATTTTAAAAAAATCAACATGAAACTGAAATAAATGGCATTAAACAGAGGTAAAACACAAAATTAATATGAAGACAGAAGAAATAACCCAGATGACAAAATGTTTTTTAACACATGCATAATTTTTATGCCTAAAGAAGAGAGTTGAACAAATTGGGTAAAACTTTTTCAAATGCACAAATCAAGAAAATTTTTCAGACTTAAACAAACAGCTTTGAAGTTTACAGATTTGGAAAGCTCTTTTATGTCTTGGTAAATATGCTGAATTTTAAGGTTAAAGAAATAATCCTTTGGCTATCAATCCAGGCACAAAACAATTTCATCTAGAAGAAGGGTCCAGGACCTGGCTAACTCAGATTTTCCACAACAGATACAAAAAGATACCAGAGCCATATCTATAAAGCTTTTAGGAAGAGAAAAATTGAATGATCATTTTCTAATTCTTCATACTATTGTTACAATCCAAAAGTTACTCTCAAGTATTTTAACCATTTAGGTCTTAGGACTTTTTGAACAAGCTATGCTTGAAGAAACTAAAGAAAGACGTTAGTCAACTAAAAGATAAACAGAAGATTGAAGACTGAAATAACAAGTTAAGCTTTGAAAACATTCAGTTTTAGAAGAAAGGCACAATGTGGAAGTAATACTGCAGATTTTTTTTTGAGGGGGGTACCTGGGATCGAACTTGGGACCTTGAACTTGTGAGGTAGGCAGCAGAACCACTGAGCTAAATCCCCACCCCATGGTGGAAGTAATATAAGTAGGATAATTGGTAGAGAAAAATGAGAGAAAGAAAGACAGAATAAATCAATTTGATTTCTTAACCTTTTCATCACAGGATATAAAAAGGCCTAAATCTGAAGTAGCATTCTGTAAATGTACAGGTATATTTAACAATATAAACACAAGAAATTTAAAGAAAAATAAAACAATACGGTGTTAAAAGAAGGAGAAGAAAGAAGGAATTTCACTTATTTTGTGAGCATTTATATCTGGGAATAAGTAAACTCTGTCTGAAATGTAGAAAAATGGGTAAGTTTTATAAAGTTGTCTCGCAACTTTTATGCCAAAGTATGTATATTACCTTTTAAAACCTATTAATTATAAATGTAAGTAATTCAATTAAATTTATTTAGTGAATAATGCACATATATTAGCCAGTTTTCTGTTACTATAAGAAATACCTTAGATAATTCATTTAAAAAGAGGAAAGGTTTGTTTTGGCTCACAGTTTTGGAGATTTCAGTTCACCACTGATTGTCCAGCTGCCTTTGGGCCTGTGGCCAAGCAGTACGTTATACTAGTAGCCTGGGATGGAAAAAGATGCTTATCTCATGGTTTCCAGGAAGAGAGAGTGGGACAGAGAGAGATGGTCAGACAGAGACACAGACAGAGACAGACAGAGACAGGTGGAGGTCCCAGCATCCCCTTGAAAATTCCCCAATGACCTAATTTCCTCTAAGTCTTCACCTCCTAGAGGTTCTGCCATTTCCCAACAGTTCGATGAACTGTGGACCAAACTTTTGAGACATGGGACTTTGGAGGATGTTTTAGTTTCAAAATGTATATAAATTCCAAAATTTATAAATACAAAATATATAAACTATATAATAAAATATTTACTTAATTAAATTAAAATAAATGAAATGATTGCTCTTCATTGCTGGTAAAATACTATTTGGACTCTATAACATGCATATTCTATGCTTTCTCATGGACCTTCCTAGACTCCTCTCTGGAGTATTTACCATCCTCCATGCTTCTCAGGTGGATTATCCTCACATTTCCAAAAAAGACATCACCTTCCCAGCTTCTGTGTTAGTCACCATGGTATCTCATCCATCTCTATGGCTTCTTCAATTCACTATATACCCTACTTAACTGGAGTGCCTTTAGGAAACTTCTCTGTAAACTTTTTGATGTCCATAGACAAGGTTGTTCCCCCTTTTGTGGTTACTTGATACATAGAATATGGATTTACAGTTACTTCCTATATTAGTTTACTTAGTTATCAGATAAGGCTTTGTAGTTATTTCTTTTTAGCTCTTTTTTCACTGCTAAGTTGGATACTCCTACAAGCTAATAACAGAGTTTTATGCTTCCTTTTATTTCTGACACTTAGCACCATTAAGACAAGTAATGGATGAGCTAGAATAATGTCTGTTACATATATTTTCTTCATTGTTAAAATTTGTTGTGGACAAATATACTTATGTTAGGCCAGGAATTTAGCTCAGTGGTTCTGCTGGTTGCCTGGCAAGAGCAAGGTCTCAAGTTCGATCCCTGGTACGCCCTCAAAAATATATATGTATATATTTATGTTAAAAATTATATATACATTATGTAAACAGATATTGATAACAGATATAAATAGTATAGATGTAGATACAGATACACATACTCAAAACTGTATTAAGTTCATTGAAGACAAATATTAGAATACATTTTCTATTATTTATAAATCTTGAAGCATTTTGCATAGTATTTAACATGGAGTTAAAATTCAGTAAGTATTTGTTGGAATAAATATTAATTTTATTCATGGCCATTGTAAAGAAAATAAAATTCTGAAGAATTTAGCAATTATTTTGAAGATAGTATATGTATATGAACAATAGTTTCATTTGCCCAATAATACTACTTTCTTCTCTAAAAGGTAAGTTGATTTGCTCAAAAGGAGAGCCTCCTGCAATACTCTTAAGTGAAATAAATAGGACACACATGTATAAATACTGAATAGTTTCTCTGGTGTGAGAAACTGAAAGTGTAAATAAGGACTAAAATG
>NW_004624768.1:14675248-14721453 GCF_000247695.1 Heterocephalus glaber
ATCAGTGGGTTGGGAAGGAAGAGTCACTGAGATCAAAGGAGAGAAGGGTACATTTCCACAAGAAGCCCATGCAACTATGTATAGTACACAGTACTCGACAGTGTAATAAATGACTGTTATTGTTTTAGGTACTTATCATAACATGCTGTGCTTTTCATCATTTAGAGCATAATCCTCCTTATATAAAATAGTTTACTGTAAAACAGTGTGCTGCTATTCCAGTGGTAGCCTCATGTATCTCATGTTTAACTGCATATTTGGATAATATCAAGGGACCATCACAGATGATTGATGTATACCTTTTCAGTTTCCACTTAGAAATTGGCCCTCTGTGTGGTACGTTGTGAAACACATGGATGAAATTACCTACTAACATATTTCTCAGATTATATTTCCATCACATGTGACATGTCTATATTGATATTTAAATTTAAAAAATTTGGCCTATGTGGAGTCTACTAGTTAATTAGAATTTTTCCTCCAGACCACTATTTGTTTAATATTAGTTTTGAAAATCTTCCTAAAACAAATCACATCTTCTGATGTCTTGTTAATTCTTGAGATTTTTTTTTAAATTATATGGAAACATGTTTAAATACTTTTCAGTTTTGCTTTGGTTGAGTTCTATTATATTTAAATATTATTTTAGTTTTTTTCCCTTGCATTCCTTTTCTTTGAGTAGTTTTAATTTTCATATATGTGTGTGTTTAGTGAATGATAATAGTTATACATTTTTTAAAAAATTTAAAAAATCATATTGAAAGATAAATTGCAAGACACAGGAAAATTCAAGATGAAGGTTGGTCTCTGCAAAGACAACAGACTTAGAAACAAAATTGACTTCCTAAAGGGAACTTTAAAATTTGGGAAATTAAATACATTTGAAGACTTCATGGATGTCTGTGGGCAAGTATTCAGTCTATCCAAATGGGAATACAATCTACTATACTTAAACAAGTACTGTTGTTTCCCCTCTCCACCTTTCTATCCATGAAAAACTGACAAGGTATGCAAGTGTTCTGTGAGAGGCCTAAAATAGAAAAAGAGAGGATTCTTTAATGATTACACATGTGGACCTTAAAAATTGATTAAGAATGGAATTAGGGACTACTGGCTAGAATTATTTTCCCGCTCTGTGGGTTGTTTCTTCATTCTGTTGGTGATTTCTTTTGCAGTGCAAAAGTATTTTTAATAGGGTGAGATCCAATTTGTTGATTCTTTGTTTTATTTCCCTTGCAGTTTTGGTTTTGTCCATGAAATATTTGCCTATCCCTATGTCCTCAAGAGTTTCCCCTAGTCTCTCTTCCAGCAGATTTAGTGCTTCTGTTTTTATATTTAGATCTTTGATCCATTTTGATTTTAGTTTAGTTCACGATGAGAGACATAGGTCTAGTTTTAGTCATTGGCATGTAGAAAGCCAGTTTTTCCAGTATCATTTATTAAAGAGGCTGTTCTTCTTCCAGTAGGTGTGTTTGGGCCCTTTGTCAAAGATAAGGGGGCTGAGTGTGTTTGGGGTTGTTTCTGTATCTTCTAGTCTGTTCCATTGATCCTCAAGTCTGCTTTTTTTTTGCCAGTATCATGCTGTTTTTATCATGGTAGCTCTATAGTATAATTTTAAGTCAGGGATAGTGATGCCCCCTGCCTTGCCTTTGTTGCCCAGAATTGCCTTTGCTATTCTAGGTCTCTTCTGGTTCCAAATGAATTTTGTAACTGTTTTGTCTAATTCTGTGAGATATGCTTCTGTGATTTTGATTGAGATTGTATTAAATCTGTATAATAATTTTGGAAGTGTGGACATTTTCACTTATATTTGCAACATACCAAGAACTGGAAAAAATCAGACCTCCCAAATTTAAAGACCCAATCCAAAAGTGGGCATCTGAAATGAATAGACACTTCTCAGATGAAGAAGTACAAATGGCAAATAAATATATGAAAAAATGTTCAACATCACTGGTCATTTGAGAAATGCAAATTAAAAGAACGATGAGATACCATCTCACTCCAGAAAGAATGGCTAATATCAAGAAATCAACCAACCACAAATGCTGCCAAGGATGTGGGGGAAAAGGAACCCTTCTCCACTGTTGGTGGGAGTGTAGATGTGTGCAACCACTATGGAAATCAGTGTGGAGATTCCTAAAAAAACTAAGATTAGAGGTCCCTTTTAACCCAGCTATTCCTCTCCTGGGTATCTCCCCAAAAGAATTAAAAGTACCATACCACAGCAGTATATGTGCACCCATGTTTGTAAAGACACAGTTTGTAATAGCTAAATCTTGGAAACAACCCAAACGCCCATCAATGGATGAACTGATAAAGAATATGTGGTGTTTCTATACAATAGAGTACTACTTAGCCATAAAGAATGATGAACTTGAGGCATTTATAGCTAAATGGATTCACTTTGAAGCTATACTCTTAAGTAAAATAAATTGGACACACATGTGTAATATTACATTGTCTCTCTGGTGTAAGAAACTGAAATTGTAAATAGGGGCCAAAATGTATAATAGACAATGTGAAGTACAAAAGAAGTGCTCAAAAGAAAGGGAGAGCTGAGGCGGGGGGGGGGGTAAAATGAGAAAAGAAGGAAAAAATGGAAACAGAGGTTTTGTAAATAGAGAAGGGGAAAAAGAACAGAAGGGAGAAGAGGAGAGGGTAATAGGAAAAACAAAGGAATCAAGATACATTATGTAAAGATACAAATTCTCTAAGGTGAATGTGATCAGGATGTAAATCCAAATTGTACCAATAAAATTCACAATGAAAAAAAATAATGGAATTGGGTTTCATATATGATGACATCTTACAATATTGTGTTTTAAAATGTAATCACCCCAGTAGTTAAATATTTTCCATTTACTTTCCCAGGATATTGTCCAAACAATAGTCACCTGTTCCAGATTATTTGTCTAGGATTTGGAGAAGTCTCAGTTATAAAGTTACTGAATCTTAAAGATGCTAGGAAAAAATGGAGGGTTAACATTAAAGAACCCAAAGCCTGCATGAAGAAATGGATAAAATTAAATTGCAGCATTCATTTTTTTTTAGTGTGACAAATTGTAGCTTAATTATAATTGGGATTGTCTTTGACTACTGAATTATATCTTATATACAATGTCCTTTTCACCACTATATATACACAGATACATATATATGTGCATGTGTATATATATTTGTATATATACATATAGTTGTGCATATGCATAATTTGTATGTATATGTATAGTTACAACATATACATAAATATATGGAAATATATACACATATATATGTATATATGTGTATATATATATATACATACATGTATGCATATGTGTGTATGTGTGTGATATTGAGAAATCCCAGACACAAGGACTTATTTCTTGTAAGAGGTCCTTCCTTTCAAGTTTAATTCTGTGTGGAACCCATTTCTATGAAGCTCAGTGACTATTAACCTTAACTCAGTACTATTTTGAGCTGAAGAGAAGAGGAGATATGGAGTTTGAATACTTTGAATTTTCTAAAATGAATGAAAGCACCTGAGCAAACTTAACTTGTTTAAGATCAATGAACCCAGTAAGCTTCATTACACCAATCTTCTCACTCTACATTAAAAAAGACCTTGTTAACTAGAAGGGCTGCGTGATTAACTGGCCAAGAAGATTAACCACAAGGAGAGGTGTGGGGAGCTTCAGGTTTCTCCTCATTAACCCATTTATCACTCACAGAACACACTGAATGTGCCTATGAGCTGCATCTTAACGGGCTGGGAGACTTTCATGAAGATTGATGGTGGCTGGAGGGTGGGGAAAGATATTTTAGGTCTTAATGAGCTTGTACTTCCTGGGAAAATGCAAAATGTCAGTGGGGCCCTGGGGCTCCATGGCCCAGTCCAGGTAACAGTGTTCCATTCCTCTTCTAGCCATAATCCAGATTCCCTGTTGAAGCTGAATCCATCTTTGGCTTCTAGGCATCATTATCCATCTAGGATTGACACTGTCTGTACTAAAATGAAAATTAATGTTAATTGAAACTATTTTTTGTCACTTCTCCTTATGCTACTTACATTGTGTTTGCACCTACTTGCAACTGTTGTTCTATCCATGGTTCATGAATATTTTTTGTACTCTTAACAAGAAACTCTAGTCATAATAATACAATTCCTAGTCACATATTGCCTTTTTCTTTGCATTCCTATAATCCAACTATTCCACATCTCACACATAAATTTACTTATCATTTGTGTTAGAATAATAAATATATCACCCAAGCCAAAACTTAATTAGCATGTTTTCTGTGATGTTTAATGAAAAATTCTGGGAGTGCACATATAAATTGGTACAACGCTTTAGACCTATGACGTGTTTATATACTTTGGCTCAGGAATAGCATTCCTGGGAATTCATCCTAAAGAAATAATTCAACAGATGTGAATGCAAACAAACACAGTGCTTAAAAGCAATCATTGTTAACTATGTAGAAATGATTGAGAAGCTATTCAAATGTCCATCTATAAGAGAATCACTAAATATAGATTACACCATTGAATAGTCTATGCAGATAATTAAAAATAAGATGATAAAGATAATATAGAAAATTAAAACTAATTATAGTATTAGTTTAAAAACATAATATAAAATAACCAACTGTTTTATAATTATAACAGTATAGCATAACTGCAGATTATGAATGAATAGTGATTTACAAAAATGGAAACAGTTGCAGTAGTGACAGTGTTAGTAATTTTTTTAGAAAGGAATATTATCTCATTTTGTTCAACTTTAAATTTTAGTGATATTTGAAAAATTATAAAAATATTCTATTATAGATAAGATGTATTTGCATAGGTTTCAGTTCCCCTGACTAATTTTGGTAAATGGTGACAGAAATGAAATTTAGCATTAAAATTTTATTTCTAAATATTTACAAAACTAGTATGTGTTTAAAAATTTTAAATAATTAAACATTTAAATGATGTTTTTATGTTTGTAGCATTTATATTCCAGAAAAGCTTAAATCTACGCTAAAACTTATTAGTTGCATATATGTAAGTACCTATATATATATATTATTTTACTAAAGCTATTGAATATAAATGAGACAGTTTTCCAATCTTGTGAAAATACTTCAATGTTCATTTTCATGGAAAAATAAGATTCTCTTATATACCACAGTACAACCTTTGAAATTTTGAAAACTGACAATGTTATATTATCTAATTTATAATTCATATTGTAATTCAAATGACCCAATAATTTTTATTAGTTATCCAGTAGTTTATTAGTTTATTCATTTTATCTAGTTTTTCCCCACACTTTTGAGTATTTAGGATTGGATCTAGGATTGTAGTCATTTAAGCATTATAGTTCCTAGTCTCCATTTGTAGAGTGTGCCTTATAGGGTTTCTTTGATCTTTTCTCATGATTAGACTCAAGTTAATGATTTTAACAGAAATAGCACAGAAATGGTGAATGTGACCATTAATCCTAATATGTCACATTCATTGTATTAACAAATGCCTATCAGATTAGTAAAGCACACCCTTGGATGTTTAGTTTGGTCATAAACGTGATCTTGAGTATTTTCTGGGACTGTTCCCCTGCTTTACTTCCCAGCAGCCATGAAGTAAGAATCTTTGCTCAACCAGGAACTTCTACCATGAAGTTGCTACCTTGTAGCCCAAGGTTGACTGAATCTACAAAACCTTGAGAAAAATTAAGCTTTTGATGTCAGATATTGTGTCTTAGAGATGGGACAACTGACTAATACAGAAGTTGGTATCAAATATGGGTCCTTGTTGTGACTATGTTTAACCATACAATTTAGAAGCCTTTGGAACTGGTTTACAGTAAGATTTTGTAAAGATTGTGGAGATGCAGGCTAGAGAAGTTCAAGAATGCTGCAAACAGAGCTGATGGGTGATTCTAGTTAGAGTTCAGAAGACTAGAATACTGCTATAAATGTGGACAGTAAAGGCCAGGTTCAGGAGGTTTCAATTGACGAGGACTTCATTGACAGTTGGACTAAGGGCACATGTATTATCCTCTGATAGAAATTTAGTCTACATTTTGGTATGACCTGATATTTTATAGGAGATAGATGTTAAGGGCATTGGACTAATTGAACTGGCAGGGGAAGTTTCAAGACAGGCAAATATTTTCAGGCTGTAGTATAAGTACTGCTGGCTGGTTTTAGAAAGATTTATACTGGGAATCAGAGGCAAGAGGCAAAGTAGAAACATTTCACAAACATATATTATGATGCAGAAGTAACTACATGTGAAGTTGGGGCCAAAGGAGATGTGGTTGTTAAGGAGATTAGCATCATTAAAAAGAAACTAAGTATTTTGTGCAGGGAAAAGTGGAATGATGCTTTCAGGGTATGTCAGAATCCAGCAAAATTTCACCTATTGCAGAATCAAGGACTCAAAAGTGTCAACTTTTCATTTGAGAAGAGAGTTTCAGAGACTGCTGCTCAAGAAAGGCCTCTTAGGGAACTGGTTCCCCAGGATTCAATTCACCATATTTAGCAATCTAGGCACTCAGAGGCTAATGCATTCATAGTCAAAGGGACCCTGGCTGCTGCTTCTGTTTCTGCTGACAGTCGACCATTACATTCCTGCCATACTGATTTTGCTTGCATGCAGAGTGCAAGAGTTATGGAGTTACAAAGGCTTCCACCCTGTTACAGGGTAGATCTACAGTGTTCCTGAAAAGGCTAATGTGCTCAGAGGTTGTGCTTTTGGAAGGTTTTGGAATGTAAGCGGACTATACTCATCTGTGGATTAAACAGATGAAGAGTTCAGAGCTAAATGGTGCTATTAAAAGGTGAATTCTGGTCAGAAAGGCATGTAACTGGGGATGTGACCAAAAAGATTAAATCTACCTTCATCAATCCTCCCTTCTGTTTGCTTCCTTACCACCATGATGTGAGCAGAGTTCCTTCACCAGACCTTTTCACCATACACTTCCTGTTTTAGATCCAGGCAAATATGAACTAAATCTTCTAAAAAATATAAGCCAAAACAAACCTGCTGTCCTTTAAATTCTTGGTAATGGATATTTTACCTCAGCAATGAGAAAATGACTATGACAGATTTTGATACCTGAGAAGTGAGGTCATTGCTGTGATTATACCTGACCATATACTTTAGAAGCTTTTGGAACTTAGTTGCTGGAGAAGTTTGAGAAAATTTGGAGGTGGAAACTAAAAAGGTTCTAGAATCCTGTGAGTTATAATGCTGTACAATTCTGGTTGGACTTCAGAAAATCAGAATGCTGATAGACATGTGAACTGTGAAGAACAGGCTCAGGAAGTTTAAGTTAGGAACTAGAACTCCATTGAAGTTAGACTCACTGACATGTTTATTTTGCTTTGGCAAAATATTTGCCCACATTTTGCCCATGTTGGGGAAGACTAAGATGAAGGGAGGTGGACTAATTAATCTGGCAGAGGAAATTTTAACGTAGCCCAATATTTAGTCTGTAGCTACTTTTAGCCATATCTATCATAAGAATCAGAACCAAAAAAGCAGAGCTCAAGATTTTGAAAAATTTTGCTGCTTGCCAGACAGGAACTGCCTCTAAAGTTGGAGGTTATAAAGTTGGGGCTGAGGAATTCTTGGTTGCTAAAAAATTTGACATTAAAAAGCAAAGTATTTTTCATCCTGATAACAAGATGGCTTGCATCTCAGGAGTCAGCAATATCTCACCCTTCAAAGTCTTAAAAGTGCAAAAGTGAAAGATTCAATTTGATAAAAGACCCTCAAGAAGTGCACCACATTCAGGGACAACTAGGAAAGAGATTCCCAGCATTCAGACATCATAGCACCTAGAGGTTGCTACAGTCATGATCCAAGGGAGCCTGGCTCCTGTTCAAGCTGGCAGCTCACTTTGATGTCATCCCTGTGGTGCTGGTTTTACAGGCATTCAGAGTACAAGATTTTTGAGGACACAGAGGCTTCTACCCAGATTTCAGAAGGTCTGGGAGGCTAGGCACTGTGCCTTGAGAGGGCAGTGTGTGAAGCTTGAGAGTGAAGATGAAAGTGAAATGGAGATCCTAGGAAGTTAGAAATGGCAGAAACTTGGAATGTCTACAAAAGCAAGCCACAGGCAGTGAGTGAAGCCAACCAAGAGAGTGGCCATGATGACTGTAACGAGAAAAGACATAGCAACAAGGCTGCCTAATCCCTTTAGAGTTAGTTTTTGCTTTGTTTAACTTGCCTCAGTTTCTAGACATGGAACCAATGTTTACATTGCATGGATTTGTACTTGCTTTGGTCTGACTCATCTCTATATCCCTATTTCTCCATTTCTCCCTGTACAATTGTATATCAGAAGTATATAGTTTTATCAGGACCTTTTGACTAAGAGTTTGCCTTGAGTCTCAGAGGAGACTTTGGACTTGGACTTTTCAGCATGCCGGTATTGCTAAGAATTCCCCAACTGTTGGCGATTGATCATACATACTTTGTATAATGAGACTGATAGGAGTCTTTTGAGGGTCAGGAATGGAATGTTATGATTTGGAACTAGCACATCCCATAAAAGCCTCATGTGTTCAAATATTTGCCTTTGGGGAGTTGATTAGATCATGAAGGCACTATCAGAGCTAAATATGCTGTTAGGAGATGGGGTCTGGTCAGAAGAGTTGGATCACTGGGGGTGTGACCTGGAAAACTAAATTCACTCTCTCTCTGTCTCTCTCTCTCTCTCTCTCTTTATTGGCTACCATGACATGAGCAACTTTTCTCTGTCAAAGCCTTCAACTGCCCTTTCTGCCTTGGAACCAGATGACTTTGGACTAAATCTTCTAAACTTCATGAGACAAGATAAACCTCTCCTTTAAGTTGTGCATGTTAATTATTTTGTCCCAGCAAAGAGAATGTGACTAAAATATACTAGGATTTTAAAAGAAGGTCTGGGATTACAGGCAAGGAGCCCCTGACAGAGAAGTGCATGAAGATGTGGGAATGAAGCCAGAGGTGCAATGGAGATCCCAAGAAGTTGGGGATGCCAGGAATATCTACTGTGAAAAGCATTAGGCTGTGAGTGGAGCCAGTCCAAGAGAAAAGTCATGTGGACTGCTACTTGCAAGGCCATAGAAGGAGGACTGCCAAATCCTTTGGAACCCATACTTTACCACCATATGCCCTGGATGCCAGAAATGAAGATATAGAACTTCATGTTTATTCTGGTGGGTTTCAGGCTTGTTTTGGTTCAGTTCTTTTCTATCCACTTGTTCTTCCCTTTTTGAATGAGAATGTTTACCTTGTGCCCCTGGACCTTTGGATTATATAACTTTTTTTTTTTTTTACAGAGGTTCAGAATTAAGAGCTTGCCTTGCATATCAGAGGAAACTTGGACTGGGACTTTTCAAACATTCTGAAACTTTTGAGATTTGGGAAAAAAGATTACTGCATTTCCAACTGCCAACTACCCCAGGCATAATTTTATTATACTGGGGGAATTATAACCTTGGATATTGTTTTCATTTGGAGATTAAGTATGGCTTAAGGAAATGTGTATGGGTATGAAGTTGTCAAGGTGGACTGTGACAAAGTATGCCCCTGGATATGTCTGGGTGGATCATGATGGCATGACCTTGGGTGCTATACATGATGTCTCACCTGTTCCTTTCTGGCATTGTTTCTCTGCTCTGCTTCCCAGTAGCCACGAAGTAAGTATCTTTGTGCTGCCACACCCTTCTGCCATAAAGTTTCTGACTTGAATCCAGCCAACAATAGACTGAATCACAAAAACCAAGAGCCAAATTAAACCTTTCTTCCTTTAAGTTGTTGGGTATTCAGTCTCAGCAATGAAAAGTAAAAACAATGAAGTAACTTCCTACACTTCTTTTTATATTGTTAATAAAAAGAAATGAACAATGTTCCATAAATCATTAATTATGTGTGACTGCACTTATAATACTGTTAAGATGCTAGAGGTGAATCACAATGTATTAATTTGAAAAGATAAACCCTGGAAAGAGAAGGCTTCATTGAGCTTCCTTAAGAATGAGAAGCATAGCAAAGTATCCAAGGTCGTAAGATAGAAGATGAAGCAAATCTTTCCACCAGAGGAAGAGTTTGAAAGGGTTCAGTTTCCAGAAGCTCATTTAAAAACCACTTTGCATTGACCTAAAGAGTAACAGTGTGGGTCATCAACATTTTATATATGGCTTTGAGTCAGAACAATTGAATCTGAGTGAAGCTTTCTTTTCCACCTCAAGCTCACTGCCACTTCTTTTTGGATGGTAAATCTGTTCATGTTCATCTCAGCTGCCTTTTCAGAGTAAAACCGCCAGAGCCCAGCACATGGGCCAGGACATCAGCAAATACAACTTCAGCAGAAGCACAATTAGACCTCTACCACTACCTGGGAAGATCTAGAAAAAAACAAAACCACAGCATGGTCCCTAACCTGAAGAGCAGCTCTTATCCTAACAATTATAAAATCCTTCAAGGAGTTATAGACTAAGAAAATATGTTCTGGATAACACAAAAAATAAATAAGACGAAAACTCCAGGATCTAGTGATTCTCAGATTCCTTTATGATTGGAAGCACACTCACAATAATCTATTTGCTTTCTGCAGATAGTCCATCTTGAACAGGTTGCTATTTGATATGTTTATTTAGGTTTATTTGCATTGTCTTGATGCACATCTCCAGAAGTCATACTTGTAGAGATGTAGGCTGGGTAGATCTTTAGAACAAGGTAATTTATTCAGCCCTGAAGAACTACTGTTGACTCTTCTTCCTTGCTCTGTTTATTTATTCCATATGCGATGCATATTTATTCAACAAAAGAAGACAGTTCTTATGCAGCCACAAATGTGATACCATTTCTGACTACCTGTAACTTTTCAAATTATAATTATTATAAAATCTTAAGGCAATAAATTGTCTATATTTCCCTTTGTTTTTTCCCTGATGATGCTTGAACAACTCTGATTTAAATTTCCAGTTGAGCATCACTGAACATGGAGAGATTGCATAATATCAACCCTCTCAATATTTTAAATATGAGAAAAGGTAAGCTTGGGGAAATCATGGGAAAACCCTGAAGTTTAGCAAAGTCACTTGGCTCCGGTTAAAACAGAAAGGCTCCACTACCAGAGAAAAGAAAAAGGATCAGGTCATCCTATTCTGAAAAACTACACAGCTAGCCTTCCCTGAGTAGACATGTGTCAAGTTTTCACTCAAAAATTTGAAAGCTGAGAAGGAGAAGTGAAGGACATTGTAAGCAGGAAGAGAGCAGAAATAGGGCAAGAAAAAAAAAAGAAAGAAGAGAAATATGGGAAATGTTGTGAGTTAGCTATTGCCACCTAACATACCATCCTAAAACTTAATGGCTTAAAATCCTAATTTATTTTATTAGGATATCTAATTAGATATTAACCGGCTGGGCAATTCTGGTGATCTGAGCTGGTCACTTGGTGCACACACACCTCTTGTCAACACTAGGTCAGCTTGATGGCTTAACTGACCTTAGATGGGCTCTGTTACAGAAGTGAGCTCTTAGAAACAAGAGATGGGCCGATTAGACTCATCCTGCAACAGGGCAGCCAAAAGAAGGCATCATGACAGAGGCAGAGGACTGACAGGAAGAGCAGAAGCATGCAAAGTCCCTGGAAATCTAGGTTCCACACTCACATCATCATTTCTATTGCATTTCATTGATCCAAACAAGTCAAGAAAAAAGTACAGATATAAGGGAGGAGGTGCAAAGTTACATTGCAAAGGGCATAGATTCACAGACCAAATTAGGGCTATTGTAATATTTAATATGCAACAGGAATGTTTAGGAAGGAGCTAATGTTCATATTTAGATAAACATTGTGACCACGGATGAAAGGCTATGGTAAGCAATGAGGCTGGGCTTGTAATTAAAGTCATAATTAGGTATAATGCATTTTCAACTTGTTACCCATGGGATAATCTGAGCACAGAAATGATAGGATTGAGAACATTAACCTGGAAACATTGTGAAGAATTAATTGGAGTAGGAAGGAACAATAGCTCAGGTTATGAGGCTATTAAAGGGCAGGGTTGGGGATTAATGTTGCTTGGAACCCTGAGGTCAATAGTAAGGTTGAAGAGAGGCAGACAGGTTTGCAAAACATTGCAGAAATAAAATCAAAGGACTGAGTCTCTAAAATGAACAAAGAAGGAATCCAATCTTTTCCAAGACTGTTTAGGACTATTGATGAAAACATGTTTATAAAATTAATGTACACACTAAAACTCTTTGCAAATAATCTCAAAATTCATAGGCGGTGCTGTTTTTACTACTCAAGATAAACAAATTGTGCTGTGGTGTATAACAAACAGACTCACAATCTCATGAATCATGGACCATTTGAATTCCTGGGGCTCTTTTTCATACAGATCCTGAGGAACCACCCTGGGTCTTAAAAAATGGAGTGTAAGTTCTGCTATCTTATAGTGGATCTGTATTTAGAGTGACTGTCTTAGTCATTTTCCTTGTTGCTAAGACAAAATAGCTGATGGCAGTAACATAAAGGAGAAGAGGATTATTTTGGCTCCCAGTTACAGTTCACAGTGGGCTTGCTCCAAGGCATAAATGGCACAGTGGAAGCACCTGGGTGGCAGGAAAAATGCTCATGTTATGGTGGCCAGGAAGCAGACAGTGGGCAAAAGTACAGATAAACAAGAAAGATTTTCGGATAAACAGGAAGAGTGAGGAGGGAGACACACCTTTCCATGTGATGACTCTGGTGACTCGCCTCCAGCCAGACCCTACATCCTAACAGCACATTTAACTTTGAAATCCTCTGTAGATCAATCCACTAATGAATACAGCAATTCTATGATCCAATCACCACTGAAAGCCTTGCTTCTGAACATGTGAGGCCTCGGAGGGGGGCATCCTAGATCTAAACCATAAGAGTGACCAACTTGTCCTGGTTTACCTGGTACAGTCCCACTTTTAACAATGAAAGCTCCATATACCAGGGAGCTTCTCCATCCTAAGCAAAGTGGGAAAATTGGTCATCCTACATCTGATAGAAATAGCACTCAGTCCCTGTGTCAAGGGAAGAGACAACTGGAGAATCTTGCTTGTTTATCTCTACTTTTCCCCAGTAAGGTGCACACCATTTCTTCTTATTTTCCATTGGCTATAATTTATTACATGTGCCCACCAAACAGCTAGGAAGCTGGGAAATATGAGAGAGCAGAAGGAATGATTGTTAAGCACCTATAAGCCTTTTGCAAACTGCTGTAAATTTTAATTTATATTTCTCAGGGGAAAACATAAATACTACAACTCTTTATCACTGGTTATTTTTCTGTTTTTCAAAGGCACGCCATTACCCTACACATGATAACTTTATGTTGTCTTTCCAAGAGCCAGCCCTGGGCCAATGCACACCATGAATGGAGTATACGATGTCTTGGTTCACCCACCTCTTTGGTCAGAACACTAGCTTAGAAAGAAGCCCATAAAGCACATGGAGTTACTGCTTCTTCTGAGAAGTTTTTCGTAGGGAATCTGAGGGACAGAGAAAGTAGGATCCAAGAAGAGTTGTTTAACATCTTTGAAGAAGCTTATCCCTCCCCTCTCCTGAGACACAGGCAAGAATGTGGCAAGAATTCTGAAATACTCCATTTTTAACAATTTGAAACAAGATTATCAGTGGATTTATGTTCCTTATCAGATAAAACTTGAAGTTTCACCAAATCAGTGATAACATCAGTCACCCCAAAGATTCTCCGTTATATTTGGGTATAAATTACTTAAACCAAAACTTTACTCCATATTTCAAAATAAACAAATATTGGTTAGAGCCAGTTAAATTACAAGAAAAAACTAATATAATTAATTATAATTTATCTTAGGTATTCACTGTATTTATTTATCTATTTACATGCAAATATTAGCATTTTGATGTGTTAGAATTCACAACCCCTGACCCCTTCATCTCTTTGAGGCCGAGGAGGGCCAGTACAGTGTCAGAGACACAATATCAGCCACAGAGGCAAGAGAAACTCAAAGAAACGAGCTGTCTGGAATCAGTGACATAAGAAATACAGAAGGGCTATTCTGCTCGATTCAGGCAGTAAAAAAAACATTCCATAGTTTTCAGAAGCCAGGTGTTTCAGTTAGTCTTAATTGTCAGTTTGACGTGATCAAAAGCCTCCTGGAGAAGTGATTGGATCATGGGGTAGTGCTACACTCATCAGTAGACTAATCTAATCTGGGGGCTGAGGACCATGCCACAGGATCCCTTAGGCTGCTTCAAATCATACTTCCTCCTGCCACAATATTCTTCAGTTTCCAGAGCCATCAATATACACACACTGTGATCAAAACTTATGGTAAAATTTTAAATTAAAAAAATATATTATAACAAAAGATGCACTGCCATTATTTCTCCTCAAAACACTCACACTTGCTGTAAACACTCTTATCCCATTGTTCTTGCCACTTTTCGAAGCAGTTCTGAGAGTCCTCTTTCACGTACGTCTTTAGTTGTGCTATGTGGCTACCTTGATGCCCTGAATCGATTCAAAGTATTTACTTTTCACAGTCATTTTGACTTTAATAGAAGGCCTGAAGTCACAAGATGCCATTTCTGGTTAATAAGGTGTATGAGGATGCACTGCCATGTTTTTACAAGCCTGCATGGCACGCAGAACTGGCATTCACTCCATTTTGTATCACCCTTTGTAAAGATGCTCATGTGGTATCTACACATAATGGAATACTACTTGGCTATAAAGAAGGACAAATTTGAAACTTTTGTAGGAAAATGGATGAACCTGGCAAATACAGTGTTGAGTGAAATTAACCAGATACACAAGCTTAAATACCAGATGGTGTCTCTCATTTGAGTAAGGGAAAGTACAAACAAAGAGAATAATAATAGATAGATAGGAGACAAGGGGATGGCTCTTTTGCAAATGGGAAAGGGTCAAAGAGATCAAGGACTAAGATTAAGGGGGAGGGGAGGGAAATAAGTAGAATGAAGATATGCCATATACAGGAACCAAATAACCTTAATGGATATGAGTATTATACACCATAAACATGAGCCAAGATGAATTATATCAACAATAATGAAAATGGGGAAAATGGAATTAAATAAGGAGAGAGGGAAAGGGGAGGAAAGGGAATTTAAATTTAAAAAAAGAAACAAGTTGTATTTTGTACAGGTGCCCACTCCCTAAGATTATTATAAACTGTATGCATTGGAAACATGTAGTAATAAAAATAAATAAATAAAATTAGAAGCAAAAAAAAAGACACCCATAAAAAGGACTTTCAGAACTGCTTCAGAAAGTGACAAGAATGATTAGATAACTGTTAAAAGTGAAGGGAAATATTTTGAGGGGACTTAATGGTAATGTGTCTGTTGCTATAATACATATTTTATAAATATGAACATTCACAGTATATTTTGATTCTTCATTACACATTCACTTTGGATAAAAAATTGTGCTTAACATGTAAGCAAGACATTGCCCACAACTTGTGCTCCACATCTATGTCAAACTTCTACCCGTAAGCCCTTTCTTGAAACTCAAACTGCCACCAATTGAGGCCTTATTGATTGACTTCAATCCACACTAATATATGTACAAATCTGAACAGAGGGATAGATGGAAGATAGATGCATAGTTAGACAATTGGCTAGATGGATGGATAGATAAGTGATCGGATGATTGGATGGATGGCTGGATTGGTTGATTGTTTCACCAAAACAGTAAATGAAGAGGCAAATTCTGCCTACTCCTTGGACCTCAATTCTCACTATTGCCCTAAACCAGTCATATCATCCTGCTTGAACCCCTTGTCTGGATTTGTCCTGGATCCTTGACTTTCTATCTGCATATTTCTGCCTGTAATATTCTTAAATCTGATATAATTATGGTTATCTGCAGGATCAGCATTGTGCTTTTATAATATATGAGCAGGAGCCCTCTGGGAACACCTGCTGTATTGATTACTCAGATGCTTGCCCTTTCACTTTGAAAGTGCTCATAGTCTAAGACTATATAAAGAAGTTCATTTTCTAATTGTATGTTTGAAAACATGAAATCAGGAGTTTTGCCATCAAGGTTGAATATGCAGCACATTTCCCAATAGAAGTCTGCTTCAGACAGAGGAGAGAACACAATCTTAGGAATCAAAAGACCTGGATTTAACCTCTGGCCCTGCTATTCATGGGTATATGTCCTTAGATAAGCCACTTAATCCCTTTGATCTCTTTGTCCTTTATCTGTAAATTGATGGATAATAAATAAGTACTTCATAAGGGTGCTATGAAAATTAAATGAGATAATGTAAACAAAGTGTTAAAGAACATATGTACTACATTTTGGTTATACAGCAAGCAAACATTCATTTCCTTTTAGTGATACAAATATATTTCTACATTGAATGTAAAATATAGAAGAAAAGATGTGGAGGGCACTCTCCACATCTAATGCTAGATAATTTTGAAACATTTCTCAATAAGATATGCTTTCTTGTTTGTAGAGATCTTCATCATTCATTGATACGCATTCATATTTCACTTTCTTCTATTTGCCTATGTCCCCACAAGAAATGATCCTAACGTTGAGTGACTCAACAACATCATTTACCTTGGTCACAGATCTAAATCTGGGCCACAGTCATCAGGGACACCTCTCCCCAGCTGGGGGCTGGTGCCTTTGAAGGCTCACCCATCTGTCTGGCAGCTGTTGTTGACTATTGGCTGGGATCACATGACCCCCTTCATGTGATCTCCTCTTCCTAGCATGTGGCTGTCTTCTAAGAGCGAGTGTTCTAAGATAACCACATGGACACCATACCATCTTTACAACATGTAGTGCCACTTCCACCATAGTTCCAATTCCACTGAGATTCAAGTGTAGGCAACACATCTCAATGAAAACCTTGTAAGAAGGACATGCAGCAGGCATATATTGGTGCAAACATCTTTGGGAAATAGAATCTTCCAGATTCTTCAACCATAAATGGACCTGAGTGGAAGCCTCATCTCTGTATTTCTTTTTTGAACTCACCTTATATTTGTGCAAAAGCCACATTGTACTGACCACATCATGTATACTTTGAGTATTTTTTTTTCCTAGTATGGGAGGAAAGGGTTAAAAAAACTATGAGATATTTCTTTTGTCAAAATGAATATCTCTTTTTATTTATTTTATTTTAAATGTAACAGATTCATTCTAATGGAAAATAAGAAATGAGGGAGAAAGGGATGGAAGGAAAATGATGAAGAATTACTTATCCATCAGTCTCCTAGCAGGGTTGGGGTGAGTAACCTCATGGTATAAGGGAACTCATTATTTCAGCCACTTCCTAGAAGTTTTATTGATTTCAAAATAAAACTTTAAAATATCATAAACCATTTCTATAGAAGGGTACATCCCATACTGTTATCATTGGGGTGAACTGCAAACAAAGGAAAAAAAAGTCCTTTCCTCCTCACCCTACATAGTATTATTTAAATTTGCTAGACAAATACATTCCTGTATTTATTCATGAATAAAGTAAAATGTCCAAACACTCTGAGGAGTTTTCTTGGTGTAAACGTAGATGTCCATTGCTCAAATTCCTAATTCCTCATATTTTTACTACAATCTAACATTATTTTGCATGACTCACCAACAGAATCCCTTTATTTTGGTTAGGTAGATCACCTTAAGAGCCCGGGTATACCCCTGGTCCTTCTTTGGTCTCTTTTTTGGCAACCTCCTGGAATTGATTGTGTTCTCTAGGCAGATGATTTCCAAATATGTCTCTCTCTGGATCTCCTCTCTCCCATAACTCCACTCCTATATTCCACCTT
The DNA here is from genome assembly GCF_000247695.1 of Heterocephalus glaber. Next base: position 14,693,059 of record NW_004624768.1, read on the forward strand.
CTGGAGGACCTTTGCATATAGATTCTTTCTGCTGATTTCTCAACTTTGATATAAAAATGGTGTTTCTCTTTTCTCCCAGAGTAGCTCCTCTCCATGCACTGTGCTTGTCTGCTAATGATACCATCATCTTTAGAACCAGAGACTCAAATTACACTAGAGTCACCTTTTATTCTTTCATCTCCTTTTTAGTTCCAACTTGTTATCATCTCTTTCCCTTCATGCATATTTGCTGCTCTGTATCATGACATGTAATGCCACATAAAATCTGATTCCAGCACATTTTCCTGGGTTTCTCATCACTCAACACAATGCTCTTTATATTTTCATAAAAATAAAATTCTCTGTGTTTCCTATCAGGTATCTTTTCTTCCCTCTTCCTCACTTGAGTGGATAATAGTATGCTGGAAGGTAATCATTATGTCTTCCTTATCATTATATCATTTACCTGATATTATGTTATACTCAGGCACTCAAGGGGTATTTGCTAAATTAAATCAATTTTACTAGTGTTTTGAAAATAGATACTTTTGCAGAAGAAGAAAAATTTGAACGCATAGTAGGAGCTTAATAAATTTTCATTGATTGAAATTGGCTAGCCAGGTTTCATTATTCAGGCAAAATGAAATATGGAAAATAAACTGCCATATCTGTCTGGTGTCTCCTCCTAGAAAAGAGTAAGGATGAATGAATCCATTGAATTATATAAAGTGAGTATCTGGCTCAGTATCTACAGAGAAGAGTAAATTAGATTTTTAGAATAGTTTCAGGGTTAATAATGTAAGATGTTATTAGTTACGCAAGTAAGGAATGATTTTTAATGCATTCTATGACCTTTTTCTTGATATACTGGAATAAGAGATTTATATATCAGAATGGGACGAATTGTTCATTTTCATCAAAGAATTGGCAACAAAGAGCAGAAACTCAAATTGAGAACATTCAAGTTTGACTGAGAACCAGCTGTAAGAATGCCCTGGAATTTCCTGGGCCTCACAGAAGGCCCTGAGAAGCAGAGCTCAGAGGGAGATGTTAGTCAGGAATAAGAAAACTACTCTTTACACATAAATACATAAGCCATAATCATCAATAATTTAATAGAAAATAAAGAAAACCCCAAAACTGCCTGCCATTTTAATGAGATTTGAAGGAAAATATGATATTCATTTAAATTTCCTTCAATACAACAGGGCCTCTTTAACATATCCCTCATTAAATTTAATAGAGGTTAAACAGATTTAACCAATCTTAACCCAGGTTTATTAAATACGATGTAGATTTTATAAAGTCACTAGAGAGTCAGTACTAGTTAGTAAATCTTCCCTTGTGTTTTTGGCACTCTGTATAGTTTATTATGGAGTCAGGTGTAACCAACACTGACATTTAATATTCAGAATTTTATTGAAAAAATAGAAGATTCAAAGATTTATTAAATATATTTAAAACTTAAATATTGTCACAATTCAGAGAAATAAATAAGGAACTTTATAAAAGCTCTAATTACTTGCTCTGAGATAAGCGTTCAATTTCTCAGTCATTTTCTCTCTCTCTCTCTCTCTCTATATATATATATATATTTAATGAATTGATTACTTAATCAGATTCACTGCTTAGTAAAGATTGTATCAATTTAAGGGATTCATCTTAGCTATGATTTATTCAATCTAATGCCCCATTGATTAAATATTCTTCAGATTTTAAAAGTCCACTTCAGGTTTAAAAGATATCAGGTCAATTTAGAGAAGTAATCAGAACACATAAAAGCCAATGAGGAAGTAAAGGATTCGTGCACTGTGTTGTTTAGTGCCAGAATGGGAGTGATCTGGGAAACAGTTTACCTCAAGGTATTTTCAAGGGAAATTACTGCAATTCTGCCAGCTCCTCAAGTGCCTCTACAAAGCACAGATGGAAGCAAACAGCATGACCTAGGAAAGAGGTGGTAGATTGGGAAGTTCTCAAGACTTTTTGGCCAAACTGTCTCTCCCAGAAGTCATCTGAATTAGGGATATACTCATATCTCAAGGTTCCTGTGATGTGTATTATCATCTGTGTATGATGTTTCCAGGACATCTATGTAGACTGGAGCTGTTATGGTTTAGATCTAAAATGCTCCCCAAAGTCTCATGTGTTCAGAATTGTGGCTTTAGGAAGGTAACTTGATCATGGGGGTGCTGTGCTTTTCAGATTAATCCATTGACCAGTTCATAAATGAATGCGCTATGGAGGGGGTTGGTTTGAAGAGGTGGTCACTGTGGCGCATGACCTGGAAGGATGTATTCTTGTCCTCAGATCCTTCCTTCTATCACTCTGCTTCCTGGCTGCCCTGGGACAAGCAGTTTCCTTCTGCCATGCTTTTCCACCATGTTATTCTGGCTTGGAGCCAACCAACCATGTACTGAACCCTCTGAACTGTGAGCCAAACGAACCATTCTTCCTTTAAGTGACAGGCATGAGATATTTTGTCCCAATAATGGAAAAGTGACAGATACAATAGATTTATAATCTAGAGTGCAATACTCTTTAGTTATATTTCATAGAGGTATAATATTACTCTATGGTTTGATTCCTGCTTGGTTTCAATACTCTTAGTATTATTTGATAGATGTAGGACAAAGTTATACAATATTCCAATTTTGAAGTAGCAACATGGATATTCCATCAAATTGTGGCTCTGTGTGTTTATGGACAGAGAACAGCGTGATGTTTTCAACTTAACTATTAAGTCAAATCTTCCTGGATACTATGGTAGGGATTAGTGAACTCAAATACTAGTTTGCTCCTTTAACACCAAAAGAATAATACACTCATATTCACTTATTCAGCAGCTACTATATGTTGCATATGATTTTTTTATTAGTGGTATTTTGAAAGACATTTAAAATATCTACATATTACAGATGAATAAACTAAGATTTATAAATATAATAATTTAAAGTTCTAATAAGTGGCAGAAATAAGATTTGAAATCAACATTATATCATTTAAAAGTCTATGTTTTTTATTACTACACTTTACTTTTCCTGCATAATAATATCCAAACAGTCAAATTTGATTAAAATCATGAACTGAATGTCTTTTGTCTCGTGTCACAGTACTGAGTAATAAAGATTCAGAGATAAAAAGACAGGCCTTTTTTTCAAGTAAGTTACTGCCTGGTTGGGGAGATAATTGAGTTATGAGAAAATTAGTATGCAATGAGATAAGTATTTTAACAGAGCAATTCACTGTGCTGAAGATACCCCTAAAAAGGCATTTAGCCACACCATATGGGGAAAAATCAAGAAAAGTTTCTAAGTCTATTAAGCTGTGCTGGGTAGTACTAAAGAAAAGACTTCATGTGCAAAGGCACAGTGGTGGGATCTGTCATATTTTAAGTATGCATAAAATTATGGATAGGTCTCAAAAAAGGCATGGGCTCCAGTATTTCCTAATATCCCAGATGATGTACTCAGGTGTCACACTAAATAGATGGGGTAAGAAAATATTTATCAACAAATGCTACTGGAGCAGATAGATATCCAAATAAACTATATAATTATTGATCCCTAACTCATGGCAGAAATGAAAGCTAACTTGATATATTACAGAGTTCAAAATGTAAAAGTTCGAATCCTAAAGCATATAAAAGAAAATATAGGGAAGTATCTTCATTGGTTCGGGGTAGAGTAAAAATTCTTAGAACATAAAAATCACTAATTATAAAAGAAAAATATAATGGATAGATTTTCATCAAAATTACAAATGTACATTCATCAAAAGGTGGTACTAAGTAAATAAGCTGACAAATTACAAACAGAAGAAAATATGTGCAATATATACTATTGAAGAAAAATTATTTCCATAATATATGAAGAATTCTGTTAATGTCAAAAAAGACAAAATCCAATTTTAAATGCATGCAAAACTTAAAACATATATATCACCACAACACTCACAAATGAACAATAAGCTCATGATGAAGCACTTAAATAGTTATCAGGGAAATGTTGAGTTATACCACAATAAAAAGCCTTTTAACAACTTCTGGAGTGGCCTAAATTTAAAAAGCTAATGCTACCAAATGTTGTAGAAGAATGAAGTAGCCCAAAGTCTCACACATTCCTTGTAGAAACCATTTTGAAAATTTTTTTAACAATCCTGAATATTTTTTTTTAAATAAATTTAAGTATCCACGTAACCTGTAGCCCAATACTTTCAATCCTAGCTCTGTACTCAAGAGAAATGAAAATGCGAATCCAATAAAAATGTAAGAAAATTCATAATGGCCTAGTATTCACAATGGCCCTGAATGAGAACAGCTACCTGGAGATACATGGATAAACAAATTAGGGCTTATCTGTACCACGAAATAGTCTAAAATAATAAAAGGTAACAAACAATATAAATAAATATAAAATATATGCTATTATGTGGAGGAAATAAGACATTAAAGAATATACATCACCAGAAAAATAATTTTCTCTAGGATTTGGGATATAATTGAGTGGGAGGGGTCGCAAAGAAACTCTGGGAAGACAGAAATGGTCTGTACTTTATTTTGGGTGGTGGCTACGTGGGTGCATTTCATAGTCCAATATCATGACACATAATTTTTACATTAAACTTTTGAAAAGTACACTTTCATAGAAGCAAAAATGTCTTAAAAAGATACCATAAGAACCTTATTTATTTTCCCTCTGCTGCTGTGAACACTTTCAGGGAGTCAAGGGAGGGGACAATTTTAATTTCTTTATGCTGGAAGAGCATCATGCTAATGAGGTGTAGAAAGCTGTCTATGTCTCCCTCAATTTTAAAAATCCACTTTGTAGTGAAGTCATGAAATTTCTACTTTTGAAATAACTGTTAGAAGTTAGAGCTCAAACTCATCTAACTTGAAAGCAGATGCAGATTTAGAAGGCTTAAGCATGTCAGCCCCAAATTGGGGGTGGGATGCACGACTACAGAGAAGTTCATGGATCCTTCTAGAGCTTAGCTCTCCACTGTGGGTCACAGTGATGTGTACTGAGGGTGAGGGTTGATGAACCAGTGATAGACAATTATCCTGTGACAGCAATATGAGGAGAGGGGAGTGCAAAATAAAGGAGCTTAAACTTTCAATTTCCCAAAAAGACACAAGTATTCTCTTTTAATTCCATGGTGCCTTAGGACTATTGAAAAAGCATCATTAGAATGCTCTGAAATTAATAATTTGGAATTAAATTTCCCAGTGAAAACTGGATGTACGGGGCTGAGATGCTAGAAGTCAAACTGTGGGAGGAGACTTTCCAATGGGGAAGGTGAAAACAAACCTCTAAAGGTCATGAGTAACATCAATAAAGAACTGAAAATTTACATTCAGACTGAGAGATTTTAGAATACTCATGTGCATATTCAGTATGCTTATACTATGTATAAGGGATACACATACTTTTCTACATATGAACTCTATTTCTGCTGTGTTGAAAGGGCTTGAAAATTGGGGCCAGAAGAGGGCCAATTTACTATGTTAGATACTACCAGGTATGTTTGGCTCAATAGATACAATAGATTACATATATAGGGAAAGCTTCCTAAAAATAATCCAGAGGAATAATATTTTAATGTATTAATCAGCGTGACTTGAATTTCATACCTAGTAATGATATTTTTCTTCATCCATATTATAAATAATGACCAGTACATATCTGTTAATGATAGATTTAAATACTTACCCTTTGAATAATGCATAAGAAATTTGGGGTCAAAGCAGTATTTTACTCTGGAAATAGTCTCTGTTGAGAAATTGAACATATTATTTTGGATGCGTCATTAGATACTTTAAGTAACAGCTTTTTACTATTTCCATTATATATTGAAAAAAGTTTTTCAAAGATACGATACAAATCACATTCCACAGTATCACAAGTTCATGAGGATGCTAATGCCACACGAGTAGGTGTCCATGATTGCTTTTAGAGTATTTAATGAGCTATCGTGTTCAATTATTCTGAAGGGAAACATAATACAAACATTTATGCATGTGATGCTTTATAAATAGATGATATTCTTACATGTAATTAAACCTTCTAATAATTTGTCAGATGACAGACCAAGTGTTATTATATCTATTTGACAAATAAAGTGAAGCTCAGAGGTTTGATTATTTGGCCAGTGAAATGTAGGAATTAATAAGTACGATAGAAATTTGATCTCAGTCTTCTGATATTAAAAGCACTTTTCTGAATGGACTCTCCGACTTATACCTTATTTCTAGAATCCTAAATACTTTTGCTATAAAAGCCGCAGAGCTTATCTTTCACATGAAAAGTAACAATGACTTATGTCCTTGATTTGAAGCAGCTAACCTTTAGCAGGATAGGAAAAGGGACTTCAGAATTTAAGACAAAGAGACCTGGAGGGAAAGTAGACTCGACACAAATAAGCCTAGTTATCCCTAGCTACTTCTCTTTTAAAATAGATTAGCCAAAGGGATTTCTGGAGAAAAAAAGAGAAACTATCACTCTGAGGGAGATAATAATCTTAATTGAAATCAGAAAACCTTCAAATCTCTTTGTGTGTAAATGTATGTGCTGTAATAAGTGAACGTTTAGAATCTCTTTGGAATTTTTAAAATTCTGGACAAAGTTTTTTCATTCTGTGATTTTTCTTAATAGAAAACAATTAGGGAGGAAAAAGTTGTGTGACATCAGAATTCCTTACCTATTCTCTGCTTCCTACAAATTCTTTCTGTGGTTCTTTACTGGGCTGTCTAGAACCAGGAACATGCAGCACTGAAATGATTCTATATCGAAATTAAAGGAAAAAGCTGGGATTGTGAGTATCCATCGATTCTTCTGCAAGATGAAAATGAAGTTAAATAAAATATGCAACTCGACACAATAAAAATGGGGACAGTCACTGAGGGAAAGTAGGGACAAAGCTCTGCTATGTGATACAGTTTACAACATCCTTTGAGAAAAAAATGATAAAATGCAAATATAATGATATCTTGTGATATTGGTATAGAGTACAAAATGCCTATTTGGTCTTTTTTCTTTCCACAGACATCTTAAAACATTGGAATTTTCTGATGGGAATAAAAGGAGTCCCTTTTGTTATTCATCATAATTCCCTTTCAGCCTTACCTGTGTTTATACTAATAAGGTGCCACAGGAGCACCCATGTGTTCATAGGATTGGGACCTTCAGTCCCACCCATTGACCTATGGAGAGGAGAGAAGGCCTGGACATTCACTTTAGTCACTTTTTCCCAGTGATTTAATCAATCATGTATATGTAAGGGACCATCCAGAAAAGCCTAACTGAAAGGATACAGAGAGTTTCTGGGATGGTGAACATAGAGGAGAGAGGAGAGTGGTGTGCCTGTAGAGGTTAAAGAAGCTCTGTACTTCCCTAAGACCTTGCACAATGTACCTCCTCTATTTGGCAGTTCCTTAATTGAATCATTTCTAGGTAAATGAATGCACTTTGAGACCATTTCACTCTTAAGTGAAATAAATTGGACACACATGTAAATATCACATTGATTCTCTGGTGTGAGAAACAAAGTGTAAATAAGGGCCAAATGTATAATAGATATTGTAAAATGGGAAGAAAATGTTCAAATGGGAAGGGGAACTAGGGAAAGAGCAGGGAGAAGGAAAAGAAGGATGGGAAAAGAAAAAAATGAGAAAAGAAGGAAAAATGGAAACAAAGCTTTTGTAAATAAGGAGGGAAAGAGGGGTTGAAGGGAGGGGAGGGGGATGGGAAAAAAAGAAGCAAGATATATCATGTACAAGTACAAATTCCCTATGATGAATATAGCATTATGTATATATAAAATGTACCAATAAACTTAATTAGTTTTTTAAAAAGATAGTGAACATAGGTAAAATTTATGAGTCATTGTAATAGATCATCAAACCCTAGAAGTGGTCGTGGGGACCCCTTACTCTTTTTTATTAGTCCATGTTTGCTGTATACAATGTTTACACTCCTTGTGTGCAGTCTTACCTGTATATAACACATCTTAATTCCTTTTTCATTTTCTTCCCTTCCCCTTCCTCCCCACTCCCTCCATCTTTTGATTTCCTTCCCATTGAGAAAGATCTATTTCCCTATTTCCTATTATCTATATTTTATTTGGCTCTTAATTTATGATTTGGGTTTCACATATAAGAGAAACCATGTGATATTTAAGTTTTTGTCTCATTAATTTCATTTAACATTATGGACCCAAAGTGCATTTTCGTACAAATAACCCATCTCTATGGCAGAGTAGTACTCCATTGTGTGTAAATACCACATTTTCTTTATCCATTTGTTGGTTGATGGACATATAGGTTGCTTTCAGATTTAGCTATTGTGATTTGTGCTGCTATAAACATGAGTATGTATCTAACACTGTAGCATTATGTCTTTAACTCTTTTGGGAAGATACCTAGAAGGGGAATAGCTGGCTGAAATGTAATTTCTAATTTTAATTGTTTTTTTCAGAAATCTCCATATTCCTAATTTAGAGCTGGTCAAACAGAAGAAGGGGAGGTACAGAATTATGATTAACATCTGAAAAAAGGAACTCTTATCCTATGGGGTGTGCACTAACCTTGGGCAGCTCTATCAGAATTGAACTGAGTTAAATGTTCACTGAGTATGGGAGAGTTGATTTGTATGGGGAAAAAACCCTACAGATTTGGTACCAGAAGTATTAGGCAGGAGTGTCGAAGGGAAAAGGGGGTTTTCCTTTTAATATCATTAAACAGAGGCAATATATGAAGCCCCATTCTTCTCTTTTCTCCAACCTCTGAATAAAAAGAGATATCTCCAGGGTGAAATCAGGTTAAGTAAAGTTATCACTATGATTCTCCAACCAGAGACATGGAGGCAGACATAGCTCTGTTGTTTTTGATGTTTCCATTTCTTACAAATAAAGTGTTAACCCCTCTGTATAGCTTGAATGTGTGTCCTCTCAAAGGATGATGTTTCTGGAAACTTAATCCTCAATGCAATATGGTTAAGAGGTAAGAATTTTAAGAGAGGATAAGATCATAAGGGCTCTACACTCTTGAGTGGATTTAGATCATCCTTGAGGGTGGCTCATTATGAAAGGTCAAGTTTAGCTCCTTTTTTCTCTCTTGTCTTTCTGCTTGCTGCCATATGATGACATGGCACAAATGTCCTTGTCAGATGTGAGTCCTTCAGTCTTGGACTTCCCAGCCTCCAGAATTATAGAAAATAAATCTCTATTCTTTATTAATTACCCAGTCTCAGGTATGCTGTTGTAGCAGGAAAAAAAAAAAAAAGAACAGACTAAGACATAAAATGGTAATGGGAAGTGAAATTGTTGCTGTAACAAATACCTGGATATATAGGAGCAGCTGTGGAATTGGGAAATGAGAAAAGGTTGGGACACTGTTGAAATAAATGGTGGAAAGACCCTGTCTTTCCATGATCAGGATGTGGAGGATAATTCTGGTGGAGGCTCAGGAGAAGTGAATGTCTATAGGAAAAACCTGAAACTCCTTTAAGATTGTTTAAGTGGTTGGTAGAAATAGAGACAGTATTATAGTATGGATGTTTGTTTTCTCCAGATCTCATTATCTCGGCTAGAGCTGGAGATGTACAGCAGAGCGCTCACCTACCCCATATGAGGTCCTGGGTTCAGTTCTCCAGTGGTGCAAACTCATTATCCCCAAAGACATATGTTAATGACATTTAAAGATGGGACTTTTAGGAGGTGATTAGGATTATAAAAGCATGAGAATGGAGCTTGGTATTATTTTTGGCCTGAAACAAATTTTTTTACCCATCTTGCAGGGCAAGCCTGCTAGTCATGAAGTCCAACACTATTAGTTTATCTGAGAATCTTTTTTATTTCTCCTTCACACTTGAAAAACAGTTTCATTGGATATTGAAACCTAGGTTGGTGGGTTTTCTTCTTTGAATACTTTGAATATTTTTTCCACTCTTTTCTTATTTGCTTGGTTTCTCTTGAGAAGTCTATTGTAACTCTTATCTATGTTCCTCTATAAATAAAGTGACTTCTCATTTGGTTACTTTTAATATTTTGTTTATTTGCTTTCTGAAATTTAGGTAAAAACCATATAAATGTAGCTCTGGAATTTATTCTGCTTGGTATTATCTTTGCTTCCTGGACCTGTGATTTGATATCTGCAGTTAATTTTGGAAAAGTTTGCACTAGTATTGTTATACATTTCATCAATTTCATTCTCTCTTTCTCCTCCTCTCATTCCAAATATATACAATACAATGATTATTTCTGTTAAAATGAGGTTTTTACTTCTAACTTTTCATATTGTTTCATTCTTAGGGTTTTCCTCTTTTTGCTTACTTTACACATCTATTCCTTCATGTGGTCTAATAGTTTCCATTAGAATTATTTGCATATTAATTATAGTTATTTTAGATTTCCTATTTTATAATTCCAACTTCTATGTCTTATTTTAGACTATGTCTAATGTACAGTATTTTCAGACTCTTTTTAACCTTTAGCATACCTTATATTTTGTTGAAAACTGGACACGACAGATTTGTTAATAGCAATTAAGATAAATAGGTCTTTCATTTGAGGTTTCTTGTTAGTTTTTACTAGGAGTTTTGGCTTTATTTGATGTTCCTAGTAGTTATAAGGACCAGTGACCTTCAAATTCTTTCAGTGTCTTTGATTTTGTCTCCTCTCTTATTTTAGCTTCTTTGAGAACTTGTCCTCAGAGACAGTGTATATTTTGTGGTAATTTCAGCTATAACCTATAAAATTATTATTATACTAGAGCCATATTGAACGGTGATAAAATGGAAAAAGAAAAGTGTTCTCTAACTTTTCACTTAAATCTCAGTCTTTCAGTTGGCTTACTTCTCTGGCCTATGAGTTTCGGAAGGGTTTTCTTCTTTCACAGCTTCCCTACATTTTGGTAGAACAGTAGAGGGGATTAGAATGAGAAGTATATGGTTCCCTCACTTCTCTGCACAAGGCTATGGTAAAAATCTTTTCCTCCAAAGAATAGTCCTCTATTACATATGAGAGGTTAATGCCATATCTGACACAGTTACTCTTTGTCTTCTCCCAAATGTGCCGAGAGAGGGTCCTACTCAAATTTTCATGGTGAAGACTCCTGAAGTTTCTTAGAGATAAATTTTATTAAAAATGTAGGTTTCTCCCAAGATTGCAGGCCCAGTAGTTTTTCATGTTCAATCTAGTCTACTGTCATCTTTCATGAACTCATCAAACTATTTAAGTGTTTCTCGCAGTTAATGCCTACAGTGGTTTCTGCTCTCTGTAAGCAGATTTCTGCTGTCACTCTCTGAATTCACCTGATGCTTTAGAGTTTAGGCTGAAGTTTAGTTCTCTAAGAGTCCACGAAGGTGTAAGTTGTCAGTTTGCCCAGTAGGGAGGACCACAAAATCTTCCACATTCAAAGGGAAGGTGTCTTTGTTATGAGCTGTTACACCAAAATATCTGAGTTGGGGTAATTTATAAAGAACAGAGATTTATTTCTTAGAGTTCTGGAGGAGGAAAAGACTAAATTTATGAGGGTTGCATCGTGGTGGATACTTGTGCTGCCTAATCTCGTGACAGAATGGGGAGTGTGGTAGAGAACGAGTTGAACTTGGGATTTTATACCAAACGTAGACTTGTGATCAATTACAGCTTCAACCCATTCATGGGAGCATATCCCACATGGCCTAATTATCTTTTAGGGCTCTTGCCTTTTAGTATGTCATATCAGCGTTGAAGTCCCCAACAAATGTCTTTTGTAGGACACATTCAGACCTTAGCATTCTACCCCTTGGCCCGAAAACTCATGCCTTTCTCACATACAAAATACATTTAATCCATCCCAGATAGCTCCAAAAGACTTAAACCTAAATCATTCCTGCATCAAATCAAGAAATCTGAGGTCTCATCTAAGTCAGATATAAATGAAATTAAGGCATGATTCATTGTGAGGAAATTTCCCGCTGTGAGCTTTTGAAATCGAAACAAATGATCTATTTCCAAAATGCACAATAATGGAACAGGGATAGGATAGATATTTTCATTATAAAAGGGAGAAATAAGTAACAAAAAGGGGGTAACTGGCCCCAAAGAAGTACAAAACACAACAAAACAAAGGGCACTAAATCTGAAGGTTTAGGATTAAGAGACCAAGTCTTTCAGAGCACAGTAGGGTTGGATATATTTCTCCAGGAATTCAGAGAGCCCCCATGGCTTTATGAGCTGTATTCATGCAGTAACACTCAAGGATCATCTTCTCATGCTTGCAGCTCTTCCAGACTAGTATTATAGGCTTTTAGCTCTGTAATTCTGGGCTCTCAGAACAGCCCTGCCATATATTTCCACTGAGAATTCCCCTAATGTGGATTCTCTTCAATGCCTACACCCCTTCAGCAGGTTTCTTCCTGGTCTCCTAACTGTTTAGTACATTCTAGATGAGGATAGCCATGCCTCCACAGTTCTTATAATCTGCAAGAATTTGAAAAAAAATTAAAAATATTATTTGTAATATCACTCCTCGTACTTAGATCTAAATCTAGCTAAGTATGTAAAGAATTTTCATGCACACCAATACAAAATATTCATTTAAAAATCAGAAAATCGAAGTAAATTGATATTTAATGTTCATGGACTAGAAGATTTAATACTGTTACAATGTCCATTCTTTCCAAATAAATCTACAGGTTCAACACAATCTAAAGAGAATACTAGCAAATTATTTTGCATGTATCAAAAAATAGATTATAAACTCATATTGAAAAGCAAAACAAAACCAAACAGATGACCAACACAATGTTGAATAAATTTGGAGGACCTAACTACATAGTTTCAAGACTTTCTATAAAACTACAGTACCAAGAAGCCATGATATTAATAAGAGTATACAAGTAGATAAAAGGAACAGAACAGAGGCTCCAAAAGTAAACCCACACAAACATAGTCACCTGATCTTTGACAAGAGGTCAAAGGCAATTCAGTTAAGAAAGGCTAGTAATTTTATGAATGGCTTTGGAAGAATAGAAAAAAACAGATGCAAAAAGAGAATTTAAACACAAATTTACAAACAAAAAGAATCACTCTAAATAGATCATAGAATTAAATTTATTGTGCAAAGCTATGAAACTAGAAGATAAGGAGGAAAACATGAATAGCACTGGATTTGAGGATTAATCGTATATATTTTACCAAGAGCAAAGAGCCATGAAAGACAAATTGTTAATTTGAACTTCATTGAAATTATAAAATTTTGCTTTATGAAAGATATTGTTAAAAGCATAAAAAGAAAAGTCAGAAAGGGAGAAAATATTTGCAAATCATGTATCTGATAAGGATTTATATGCAAATATACAAATAATTCTTAAAATTTAACAAGAACATAACACAACCCAATTAAAAATTGGGCAAAAGGTATGAACAATGCCTAGCCAAAGAAGATAAACAGATTGAAAATTTACATATAAAAACCTCAACAGTATTTGTCATTAGAATTGCAAATTAGGACAACTATGAGATATCACTAGATACTCATTTGTGCAGTTAAAATCCAAAAACTGATAAAGCCAAATGCTGACTAGGACACAAAGCAACTCCTATTCACTGCTCATTAGATTACAAAATGCAACAGTCATCTGAGAAGACAATTCGGCAGTTTCTTACATAGTCTCACCACTGCACTTCTAGATATTGCCCAGCTGATTTGAAAACTTATGTATACACAGAAAGCAATCAAAATGTCTTATAATAAGTGAATGACTTTGTGGTGCATATATAAAGTAGAATATTATTCAGTGATAAAAATTAATAAGCTATTGAGTCGTTAAAAGTTGAATCTTAAATCCACATTGATATATTAAAGGAATCAAATTGGAAAGACTACATACTGTATCAGTCTGTTTATGTGATATATGAGAAAAAGCAAAATTATACAGACAGTAGACAGCTCAGCGGTTGCCAGGATTTTGGCTAGAGAGGGATTAATAAATGAGGTATAGATTTTCAGTGTGGTGAAACTATTTTGTTTCACTGTGTTGGAATGGTGGAATACAAGACTTTGATCATTTGTCAAAACCATAAACCTGAATATATGTCAGTTTAAATAAACTAACAGATTCAAAATGTAGAATGTTGCAAAATAATCTGAATTATCATAAATATTTGAAACAACCTTATTAAAGGGTTAGGAGGATAAGTTTTTACCTTTAAAAACTTTGGAAATAAGTTGATTCTATAAAATTAAAATGAAAAAAGTACAAAACAAACTCCTGCACATAAGCATTCTAATCTGGAAAAGTTGTTAGTCATTAAAATACAGAATGATATTCTGATATTATTGCGCATGTAAACTGGAATTGAACAAGTAAGTGAATGGTGGATGGTAGAAGCCATGTTTCTCACTGTTGGAGTGGAAACATACAGAGAAGCAAGAGGAAGGGACCTGTGGCTGTGAATTAGAATTAGACACAGCAGTATGAATTTATATTTAACTCAATATATGTACAGATGGTTGTATATAGAAATACCTATGCATGTGTATCTACACACTAGATAATACACACTAAAGTGTCTCCTTGATTTGTCATATAAGAGGGTCTAGAAGCAATGACACTCTGTTAGCAAGGAACATAGCTAGTATTCAAATCTTTGTTTCTAATACCCTTCTCCAGGGACAGGAATGAAGACTGCTTGGAAAAATGGCTGGATCTAGGACTGAGGAAGAAAGTATACAGGATGATCCTGGAGCATGCTACAGTTCCAAATAGCAATGAAGTGCTGAAAACAAAACAAAACAAGCAAGAAAAGCCTACAGTGGTGGGGGTATGTCAGAAGAATGCAAGAGCCAACTGAAAGAATCCCAAAGGGTCATAACTGGAAAAGTTTGTGCAGTAAAATCAGTAAAGTAAGAATCAGATTACCTCCCAAGGTATAAAATAAATAGCAATGATTTCATACACTCTGAGTGAATAATTGAATAAATAAATAGTGCGATTAAAGAAATTGCATTGTAAAAGAATTCCAGAATTTATGTCATGTATAAAATACTGTATAACTATGCTTCTGACCTATGGACAATGGATAATGACTTTCACACAAATAGTACAGTATGGAAAATGAGAATAAAGGCCGAGGAGAAAACTAGCAACATGACCTCAATCCCAGGGATGAAGGTAAACATCAAATGTTAGGAGTTGTATTGATGTGACGTGATGAAAATGGCATTTGTCTGTATGGTCATCTTCCCAAGATCACATTATTCTAGTTTAAATCACTAAAAATAAAACACAATCATGTAAATTCCAGTTAAGAGGTATTCTTCAAAATATCTGACTAACAACCTTCAAGGCTGTGGAGGTCATAAAAAAACAAACAGCATCTAAGTAACTCTCACAGGCAAGAGAACCCCAAGGAGAACATGGTACTTAAATGGAATGTAGTAATCTGGATTGGATCCTGAAGCAGAAATCTCAAAAAAGCCTGATTTTATTTACTAATATTGTATTGATATTAGTTTATAAATTGTGATAAATGTCAGATGTTAGTAAGAGAAAAAACTGAATATAGGTGTATGTGAACTCTGTACTATTTTTGCAGTAAATCTATAAATCTAAACTGTTCAAAGATTTTTAATAAAATATCGCTATTTCAAATAGATTATATCTCATCCCCATCTTCATTGGCATGTAATTACAGCAACCTCATGGAAAAGTAACACATTTCAGCATTGCTCATTTTCTGTCTCCTGTGATCTCTTTATGGCTGGGAAGTGTCTCATTTTAATTCTCTGTCAAACATGTCCTCTCATGCGATCTGCTCTGCAGAAAAGACAATGATTTGGGCAACATTTTGAGATTCTTATAGAATAGGCTTGACAGGTAGGTTTTAGAAAGTGGTAATTGAAAGAGACTTTTAAGATCCCCAAAGATGAGTTATTTATTTTGAAAACAGGACAAAGATACATGAACAGGCAACTTCTTATGGTTAAAGCAACAGGCAAGAACTTTAGCATTTGTTACCAAGCTTCTTGTTTTGTTTTCTAATTTTGTGTTTGCTGTTGGTATTGCTTATTATTTACATTACTCTGAACTTGTTATTTATATTATTTTGAATTGTTGAAAATGTTAAAAAAGTATCCCATGATATGAGAATATTATTCTCTTGTGCTTCCTGAAAATGATAACTCAAAGTCAGAATTGTTAGTAGACTGCCAATCAAATTGTCTTGGTTACTTTTCTCTTTGTTGCAACAAAATACCTAGAGGTAAAGTCTATTTATTTGGTTTACAGTTCTTAGAGGTTTCGGTCCATAGTTGGTTGGTTCCAAGGCAGAGTGGCACACGGCAGAGGGGCATTGCAGAGGAGAAACAGTTAATTTTAGGCAGAAGACAACAAAAGCAAGCAAAGAATGACCACAGCTCTTTCTGTCTTGCTTGGTAAGAAACCCCGTTTGGGAAGATAAATGGTATCCCTTTGTTTCTAAATGCATTCCCACACTGAACATACACTTTTTTTTGAAGTTAGTCTGTATACTAACCCTTTTAACTCTTTCCACTGAAAACTTCTGTGAAAAACACCATGGTTTTAGACTACCCAGGGGCTGAGGTACCCTGAGAGTGGCTGAGAATAAAGCAAATCTGTTGGATATGCAATGTACCATGTCAGTTTCCAAGGCAAGATTGGGGTGAGACTTGTATACTTTGGAGTTGTTAAAAGTAGACTATATTAATATCAGAACCAGATGGACCAAAAGCACAAAACACATGGAAGTGTATACTATCTTTTAGATGATCAACAGTAAAGTGACAGCCAGAAGGAGATATCTAGGAAACTTTTAGACACAAAGTAGGGCTGCTAACTGGAAACTTGGGTACATGGTGGAAAGCATGTCCAGTGAAACTGAAGCTTTGAACCAGAAGCAAGTGAGCACAGTCTTATATCTTATATGTTAAGGTATTTGAACACTATTTTTGAGATAGAGAAGGATTACAAAATTTAAGCCTCTAATAGTAATCTTATGTCCTGAGTTATATCTGCAAATATTGCTTCTAGAGTGAATTATGATTGAGCATGTCCACTCCTTGATGAACTCAGCTTTAAGCTTACTGAAATAAATACATAAAAACACAATAGGCAGGAATCCTCCTTGTTGTAGAAGGTGGGGTGAAAAACATGATAAAAAAGTTAGAATGGCCAACATAAGAACAAAGCAAGTGAGAAAGTGCAGTGTCAGGAGATACACTGGATGAATGTAGGCAGAAGTTAGCGAGTAAAGGTTGGGCATGAGCTATGAATAGTAGTCATGCTATAAACAGCTGCTGAGGCTGACAGAGTTACTTATCCTCTGTGTCCCTTAGTTTTTTCTTTGTGCGATGGGGAGAGTAACTGAACCTCACTCACAATAATGCTGTAAATTGCAAATCGAATAACGTAAATCAAACATATAAGGGATGGTCTGGTCCTCAGCAGGTGCTCAGTGCATTTTCAGGTCTATTATTTATTATTGTTGTTGCTTTTGTAGATCTCCTGGTGCATGGTATGGGACACTAATTAAATCAAAGCGAATGAGAAATCAGAATGAAATTCCACACTAGCTGAAAGATAAAGGTTGAGACAGCATTTTAATCCATATATGTGAATGAACACAAGATGAACAGAGATATGCTCCTGAGTGGCTGTGGATTATCACATCATTCCTCCCTTTTCCTAAGAAACCTTCCATTCAGTGTCTAGAAATGCTTATTTGATATAATCAGGATTATGTTTGGATACAGGGAGTGAGGCAAAATCATCTTCCTTTCCAAACAAAGCTGTGCTAATAAACAGGTGCAAAGAGAGTAAACAATATATTCCTTCAAGCACTCTCTTTGATGTGCACAAACTGTCCGCCCTTTCTGTATTTGTTTATGGCATGTTAACTGTAACTTTGCTTGCTTCTTCCCAGATGTTTGGACATCCATTAATTAGCACATCCTCTAAAAAATATTTGTGGATGCTTTTCACCAAGTGAAAGGAAAGGCTAGATTCCAGCTGGAAAGAAATGGCAATTAAGAAAACACACACACACACACACACACACACACACACACACACACCAAGACTGTCCTTGGGACAGATTCAGAATGAGACAGGGAGGCAAGGAGAAAACATGTGTGCTGAGCACCAGCAAAATCCAGTGGGGCTCCTTCCTAGTTTAACATTTTTAAACCCACACGTCATCAGCAAACATTTAGCTAGCATATGACTCCAGGGCCAGATGAATTCAGGAAAAACAATATTGTCTGAGTCTAAAAGGAAAGCCTTTACCCTCCCATATGAAATTGAGCAAGGTAGGACTCCTCCAGAATTACTCTTCTTCTTGACCTCTCTTTCACCATTTTAGTCTTGGTTGAGAAGCCACCAAAGGATCTCCAGAATTAAGTGCCAAAAGGGCAATGTTTATTTGTAAACAATCAAACAGACTGTCTGGTAGACACCATGTTGGGCTGCCTCAGTGTCCTTATTATAACACTGTCTGAAAAAGGCATGGAGTAGAGGCTGAAAGGGACATATGTTTGCTTTTCTGCAGTGGCATGTCCAGTATCTACCCTCCAACCCCTTCCTCCACCACCTTCCGTCAAGAACTGGCCTGTTCACTGTCATATCACTTCCTGTTAAATATGATGCCACCCATTCCCTTATTAAAAAATGGTGAAAACTTTTTTTGTTTCCTGGATATTATGTAAAATTCTTACTTGCCAGGGTTTACTCAACTCTTTGGCATCTCTTTTATTTAAGGTCAAGCATCCCTTTCCTTGGTCCACAGCTTGGCTGGTTTTATGGGCAAAGATAAAATGACATGCAAAAATCCATACAGCAGGCCCATGGAAAACTCATCTCATCCAGAAATGTATCTCTTAAGAAAATTAATAATCTTTACAAAATCTCCTTCCTCAAATTCTAGCAACTAATGTTTTAAGTTTTAAAGGGTCAATTCACACAAAGCCATAATGAAAGACTGTGATTTGCAAACGTTGCTTTAATTTTCATAAGAATTTTTCATTAACATTTTAACATTTTACCTCTGGTTGTATTTCTCAGGAAGAAAACAGTCAAATGCCCACTGAATCATAATAAAAACTGTTGCATGTTGAGGCTCTACAAAGGAATTGTAATGAAAGGAGCTTCAAAAGAAAAGCTGTCTTGTGATAGTTTGTGCGACAGGAACACAAGGAGGCTATGCGGCACTGTGCTCAGGGCACAATCTTGTCAGAATCCCTAAAAGAGTATTGTGAACTTGGCATTACTATTTCCAGAGACTGAGAAGTAAGTTGAGTTTCAGAGAGATTAAGTAACTTTCAAAAGTCAGACCCTAGGAACTATGCTTGTACAATATTGTATAAGAGTATGGGGTTGGGAATCTACAAATTCTCAATCAAATCTTGACTTGGTCAATGGAAGAGCCACTGGAAATGGTGGGTGGGTAGCCAGGCTAAGAGGACAGTACTGCTGAGTGGTGTGGCAGTCAGCAGCAGACCACAGTGGGGGTGGATAGTATAGAGATTCAGGCTCATAATCTAAGTATACTATTAAGGTTTGGATCTGAAATATCCTCCCAAGTCATGTGTTTGGAAAGCAATTGGCTCATGAGAGTGCTATACTCAAAAGTGAATCAGTCCACGGATGGCTTCATAGCTGATGTCCTTTTAGGAAGCAGGGCCTGGTTGGAAGAGGCAGGCCATGGGAGTGTGACCTATTAAAATTTAAAATGTAAATAATACTAATTCATCAATTCCCCTCTCTGTCATATGCCCAAGAAATATTTTCACAGAAGTGTGAGCATGTGCCTAGAGACATGTGTACAAAGACATTGTCCACAGTCTTGTTTATAATCACAAAATCTGAAAACCAATCAAAATGCTCAAATAGAGGAAATAGGCAACTCAAGATTGTGCTTGAGTACACTGCTGTAGTTTAAAAATGAATTAGAAGAAAGTGTACTGTTGTGGGAAAGTCTCTCAGATATATTGTCCAAATTTTAAAAAAATAAATTTTATAAGACACTATAATGATGAATGCACACAATACAATTGTCTAAACCTATAGAAGCGATAGCACCAACAATGAACCGTCGCAGTAATTGTGGACTGTGGATTTGGGCAATCGTGATATATAGCAAAGGATCTTCAGTGTCCTGAAGTCCCACTGTAGTGGAGGGTCTTGTAATGGGGGAGGCTAGGTATGTGTCAGCACGGGGACTGTACGGGAAATGCCTCTTCTTCACTCTCCATTTTGCTGTGAGACTAAAACTGCTACAAAAAGTGAAGTGTATTTTTAAAAATCAAGTTCCATAACAGTACTTACATTTCCATAATCAAACTTGAGTAATACACAAAATTTTATATTTTCACAGAAAAAAATATGGGAAAACAGGCACCAAAGTGAATGTAATGGTTCTTCTCTGAAAAGCACATGGGTTAGGATAAATGGTCAGAGGAACTTTTGTTTAGTAGATTAAGGAAAGTACACTTGTCTGAAATCACTGGAAATTTTAATAAAGACATATTTTCATATCTTGTTTGTATAAACATTTAAATGAAACAAAAACAGCCGGGTGTAATGGTGCATGCCTGTACTCCCAGCACTCTGGGAGGCTAAGACACAAGGATCACAAGTTGGAGCCAAGCTTAAGCAATTTAGCAAGATCTTGTCTCAAAAATAAGAAAAAATTAAAAAGGAGCTGGAGGTTTGGCTCAGTGGTAAGGCCCTGGGTTCAATCCCCAGTACCATGTGATTCTCTCTCTCTCTCTCTCTGGAAGGGGGGGTGATCTTTGACCTCAATAATATTTCAAATTATCCCAGGAGACTGGATTAGTATCACCAGAATAGAAACATTTTTGCTTTTTAGTCCACCACTCTTCAAAATCACCCCTAACCAGACAAACAAGTAAGAAGCAGATTCCTCATATGGGTCTCCCTGGAGAAGATAGTCCAGGAGTAGAGTCCAGGAGTCCTCACTGCCCTGAAACTTTACAGTTCCTTATGGCTACACTCAGGCACAGAGCACAGATGATGCTTCCACTCCTTACTGGCACTCAGACCAAGGTGACCTATGCACTGTCTCCTCCTGGATTCTTGAAGAAGGGAGATTTGTAATAAATGAAAGGCAGATAGTCTTCATAGACAGCTGAGAAGAGACTGTTGCCACCAGTGGAGGCCAGAGAAAGGACACATCCTTCTTTATGTATCCTCCAGAAATAAACAGCTCCATTTGGCCCAGAAAAGAATTACAGAATAAAAGAAAAAGAATGGAAAGCAGGAAGAAAGAAAGGGAAGGAGAGAGGGAAGAAGAATGCACACGTACAAAGTTAACCATGAGCTTTTAGTATGATGATTCTGAGATGAGAAAGTCCCATGCCAGAGTGGACCTTGGCTGGAAAGCTCCCTGAGGTTAAAATGTGCAGGGTGTAACTAGCCCTGGAGTCAGGAGAAGCCCCCACAGTGCCTTCTCATAGACAAAGCCAATTACCTAAAAATAATGGGAAATGATTAGTCATGTTAATTAAAATAATTTTTGTTCTCACTCCTAAAAAGGTCAGGCTGTCAGCTGTATGGAAAATTGAGCCTTCATGCATTTTCCTTTGATTTCCCATTCAAAGTCTAATTAGCCACAATTCGTTGTTAAAAGTGATGGGTTTTTTGTTTTTTTTTTGATAATGTAGCTGCTTTTGATCATGTTGCCTAACTCGTTATGATGGGAGCCTGATTCTTACTACTGTCTCAGGGTGGTGCTTTTCACTCCTCTGACCGGAGGAAATGAAGAGCTGATGTTTTTACAGACTCTGCTGATCAAATCCAGAAAGATCACAAGATGTTTGCCACAGAATGGAAGATACAACTCTCTCCATGTCTGACTACATGTTCTTCCTGCTGAAAACCAACCAGCCAACCCTTAGACTATAAAGTCGGAGAAACTTGCGGTCCCTCATCCCAGCTCTGTCAAATACAAACTGTATGATCTACTATGGCTAACAGATCACAAGATTCCCTAAGTGAAAAACAAAAATAATTACATCTACGCTGTGAGTTGATAGGTTAAAAAAAATAAACTGTCAAACAGTAAATGCCTAGCAGGGTGCCTGGCCTTCAAAGACTTGTCAACAAACCTTAGTAAAAAGAAGTCTATTCTAAAGATAACTAATCTATTTCCTCCAAACTAATGTAGGGTCTAAGTCATAGGATTAAAATAACTTGTACTTGGAACTCTAAAACACACAGAGTTCTTCTACACATATTATATTGCTGAAACTTCCTGCTAGTTGATGATATATGGCGTCTCGCAGAAATGAAGTGACTTGACTGAAGTTACACAAGGAATGAACGGCAAAGCCAGGTCCCAGCTCCTAACTGTTCTCACTACAGTAATTTTTAAAGAGTTGCTCTCGTTCTGTGCAACACACAAGTCCTCTGTGGAGCATTGGTTGCCCGTGGTAACGAACCATAGGCAAAAAGCACAATCCCCTTAACTATTCACTGGTGTTTTCTCTGTTCTGTTCAGGGATCTGAAAACAAACCTCTTTATGTTAAACACGGACTTGGAACAAAAGCCTCATTGCAAATTTCCACCCACTAAAACACTGAGTAATCTGGAAGACAAATAATGCATCATCCAATCCTGGTCCTCAGAGTCATGAGAGGAATTGTGGAGGGCTTAAGCTTACTACCTTTTAACCCCAAACTATTCCCATCTGGGATCCGAGAGAAGAGAAGAAATGAACTGAATTCCACATTTCATGTCAGTGTATTATAGTCATGCCTGCTATATATTGATGTGATTATCCTATGTAAGTACACACACTGTCACTTAAAGCCAAGTAAAAAACAAAAATAAAGGCAAATAAAAGAGCACAGTTTTGACTCAATGTGTAAGACAGCATGTCTTAATAGCACCCATCCACAGGCAAAGTCCATTCAATAATGCCAGTCAGAGGAGAAACCACTTAGGAAAGCAGCGGCATGGTGGATTAAAAAGGCTTTTTGTCAAACATAAAGGTCACCGAGGCAGTAAACTCCTTAAAGGGAGAGACAATGCATTTCATGCATGAGAAACTTGGCCTGAAGCAAAACACGGTGACCATGAGAATGATAATCTTGTCCGAGTGCAAATGGAGTCTGAGACATCATTTGCAGGCTTAATGGAATAAAAAGAGCTGCCATTGGAGAAAATGGTTAAGTTCATCACTGATCCAAATGTCACCCCCAGACAAGTGTGCTTGGAAATCCCAGAAAGTGCAGTAAAATGTAGATGACCTTGCCCAGGCTATGACCTAAACCTTGTGGCTTCTAGTTGCACATTACACATGAAAAGTCTATAGGCCAAGAGCTTCTCAGTCACACAGATAACCCAGTCCTTCTGCCCCTCTAATAGGAAATGTCAATTCTGGGAAAAATCCTGTAGAAGGAGCTTATTGTCCCCTCTAACTATGACTTCAGTAGCTGAAGAAAGAAAAGCAGATTGCTGGTGCTCATGTTAACTGATGACTATGACTGAGTGTGCTATGCAGGCCCCCAAAAAATAATATTTCAGAGAAATCTGCTCATCCATTAATGGACTCTGTCACTATGCCCCCAGAGGGTTGAGTTAGATGACCCAGCTATGCATGGAAACCATGTAGGGTGAGTGAGGGCATAGGGCTCCAGAAGAAAGACCTCCAACTGCCAAAGTCCTCACACAGAGTCTAAGGACCCAATCTGCCTCCACTATGCTATACCAGTGGGACTATGATTATCCTCTAGGTTTGGATCTTTCCTACTCTGAGGGGTATGATATGTTCCAAAGCTACATTACTCTTTCTATTGAGCTATATATTTTGGACCTACTCCCTTTCACACCTTCCCTGGGCCAGCCCAATTCAATATCTGCACCAGTTAATTGGATTAAATGGAAGCTACCTTCGTAAATTCATGGGAAATTCCAGACCACCAAATATGGTTATGTAGGTTGTACACTGCTAAAAGGTAGTCGGGTACTGCTTCAATTCCTCAGAAAATATATGTATCATCCAGAATAAATAAAGCAAGCCAGATTCTGGGATTTATTTTTCCTTTTCAGTTTGTGAGGAGATTTTTCTTTGCTAAGTCACCTAAAGCTGGAATATACAAGATAAGTTCATTAATTGTCAGAGGCCTTTGGATGGAAGGAACAGGAACAGACTGGTTATAACTTATGACAGAAGGAATTTATCAGAATAGAGATAAGGAACTCAAACAACTAAAATCCTGGTGAACTAGAAAAATTAAAAAAGGATCAGGAATCAGGGCAAGTCCACAGTCAAGGCACAAAGTGTCACTTGATAAGAATATGGAAGAACTATGTATTGCAAACAAACCAGTAAGTAAAAATAGCATAAGAGAGTTCCATTCCTCCTAACCAGAAATTATGCTGCTCAGTGGTAGTCGCACTTAGACAGGCTAATTCGGCCAGGTTGGGCAAAGATTAACTCTTCCTTAGATGGATGAGGGTGTGCTGTTACCAACCCAGAGGGAGGACGCTGCCAGGCAGATATAGCGAGTATCCACCTCAGCCCCCAAACTCTGTCTTTCCTCTTCCAAGAAAGCCTGGAACATGCAGTGAACAATGGCTACTCAGAGGACCTTTAGGGGCAACATGGTGAAGACGGCAGAACGTGCTCTCTGACTTTGCAAAATAAAACAAAGATATGTGCCAAGCATTTACCCCACACCTGTCCTAATTTAGTAAGTTTTTTTTAAAAGCAGAGTAAGTCATTTTCCAGACTTTATACTTGCAGTACAATCCCTAGTAGATTACTTGTGAAGCCCCTCACATGGTTGTGGTAATAAAATCCTGACCTGGAGAATTTGTGGTTTTAAAGAATGACTTTCGAATTCTGTTCTGCACAGCCCCTCACTGCCTCACTGCCCTGCTCCTGGAGGGTGGGGTGGCGATTTTTACTCACTGGTCACTTCAGGAAAGTTGTGAGGTAAATATAATATACTTTGTAAAACAAATTTACAAACCACTGCTCTTCAAGATCAGAGTTAAGAGACTTTGAGGTAGGAAGTTTCACAGAGAAAGAGGTGTAGGAAGAAAGGTGTGTGGTTTAGTGAGGAGAATACAAGAGAGTGCTTTGGTAAGAGGGACCCAGGCAGAGGAACAGAGGCTGTTATGGGCTGCTTGAGCTGTTGAAGGAGATTGAGGCTCAGGCCCCGGCAAGGGACAAAGGGACAGAGGATGAATGTGATCATGTTTACAGTGCTCAGGTATGTGAGCCCTGGAATAAGGCCTTGGGAGTAATGTCAAAATCAACAGGAGTTATCCAGGAATGATGGTGCACACCTGTAATGCCAGCACTCTCGGAGGCTGAGGTAGGAGGGATACAGGTTCAAGCTCAGGATGGCAATTTAGCAACCTAGCAAAGACTCTATCTCAAAATACAAATTAAAAAAAAAATGGTTGGGAGGGCCAGGGATTTAGCTCAGTGGTTCTGCTGCCTGCCTTGCAAGCACAAGGTCCCGAGTTCGATCCTCAGTTGGGTTGGGAATCCCCAAAGGGGTTGGGAATGTAGCTCAGTGCAAAGGCCTTGAGTTCAATCCCTGGTAATACAAAATAAATAAATGAGGCTTTATGACCACACACAATGTCAAGGTACAATGTCCAAATTTAAGAAAATAAAATAAGAATTTGTATTTAAATGTGAGGGAGTCACCAAAGGAGATGTGTTATGATAGTCATGGAAATGCTGCCAGAAGAGTGGAAGAATTGAAGTGACTCAAACCTTACAAGCAGTTGGGTAGCAGCTGCCACCCTGGCAGGAGGAGAAGGAAAAAGACATACTGTAAAGTCCAGCAGCCAGGACCACAGAGTGATCTGTCAAAAGGAAGTAGGAAGCACCAGTAGAAATAAATGGCTTTCTATAATTGGTAAAAGCCTGAGCATCTTAAAATTTGAATGAGTTAATCTCAGCATTCAGAACTCATGAAACAGGCAGCACCAGGCTCCAAGCTGCTCAGAAGCAAGACAGTGTGTGGACTCTCTTTCCTTAAAATGGGAAGTTGGAGGTGAGGTGGTGGTTTCTGATTGGATCTGCTTACATTTCATCTTACTGTTCATTCCCAGCTTCCATTTGCTCATGCAGGAATCCAAGGCACTTGAGTTGCCTCAGCTCAATGTTCTCACCATGATGGTCATCTTGACAAAAGAAAGATAGAGGGAAACAGGTAAACCTTGCCTGACTATACCTTCAGATATAGGTAACTGACGTCAAATGTTTTGCACAGATGAGATGAGAGGAGGGGAGAGGGATGGCTGCAGGAGGATCAGAGCCCTCCCTGCTAGGGGCTGAGATTGAACCCTTTGCAGATGGCTTCCCACCTATCTGCTTTAGGGGACACTTTCTTTTTGAGATATCTTAACCTCCTGTTGTATCTTCTCTTCCCAACTTCTGTCTCTTCCTTAACTTCACGTATTTCTCTAGTCCAGTGCTCAGAAGTGAGGTTGCCTTACTCTGACCCTGAGAGTTCCACACTATCTCACTGATTCCAACAGGAAATTTTGAGAAAGTGATTAATTTGGGGAAGAAAGGGAAGTGGGAAGAGAAGATAATCAGAACTCATAAAAATTATTTTAAATGAGTTGTTTAAAGTAAATTTTTAGAGGATAACTAGGAAAGCTAGCTAGTTTTTCTTGCTAAGTTTCCTTTTGTAAGTGAACTAACAATTTGTTAGATTGACTTCAACTGCTGATTCATTTCTTGTGTTATGAATGTGTGGTCATAACTAGAAAGCTTGTCAGACTCGGGTAGGGTGTGAAGAGCTGGCTTGAGGAACATCAACATCAGGCTCCTTCTCAAGTAGGATACATCTTTGCCAGCTTTTGTGCCTTTTACAGCCTTGGGTGAATTGTTTATCTGTGTTCATACATCCGGTGATCACATTTCTCAATCTTAAGGCAATGTTGGCAGAGGACTGCCATATCTTTTACATATATAGCTGGTGTTTACTAAGCAAAGAGCATGAACAAAAATATTAATGTATGACTACTATGGTGAATAACATAGAAGAAACAAGAGAAAAAGTCACATACAAGGCTATGGGTAGAGCTGATTCATATTCAAATACAGCACTTCCCTTTGTGGATACAGCAGGGCAATCTGGGGGAAGACTATTTCATTTTAAGAAGTATTTTCCCCCCCAAGAATAAAAGGTTTATGCTTCCCTTGCTCAGGGGCTGAGCCAAACAGTATCTATCTGTTTGGTGTTCCTTTTAGCCACCTGAGCATCTACAAATTTTGACTGAGTATCCGGTCCCAAACTGGCCTGACTCCATATTAATAAGGGGGGAAATCTTCCCAACCTTCTGTTAACCACAAATGTCTAAGTTAGGCCATAAATCTTTTCAAGAACAGATCTGTCTCAGTCATATTTGTGTGTGTTTGCTTATGCATGGGTATTTGTGGGTATGATGACATATATTCTCTAAAAATGTAAAATACCTTAAGCAATGACCTCACATTTATTACAACCACTTCAATCAAAATCAGGAAATAGAATGGCCCAGCAAAGAGAAGCAAGCTCACCTTCATTCCCAGTTTAATATTTAGCCTATATTCCAAGTCACCTGCTAACATAACCATGGTCAGGTACGTCGCTGCTCAAAGTGGTTAATGAAACATTTTCCTGGCTGCTTTAACCTTCCTTGGCAAGTTGAGGTGGAGAGGAGAACAGCTTCATACCCACCTCCATTTCTCCTATGTCAACAACGACAGCACCAGCGAGAGAACAACTTGCAATTTCACATTATCTAGTATACCTTTTAGTCCTTATTTACACTTTCAATTTCTCACACTAGAGAAACTATTCAGTATTTACACACGTGTGTCCTATTTATTTCACTTAAGAGTATCACCTCAATGTGCATTCATTTAGCTATAATTGTCTCTAATTTCTCATTCTTTATGGCTGAGTAGTACTCCATTTTATACAAAAACCACGTGGTGTTTTTTTTTGGTACTGGGGATCAAACTTGGGACCTTGTGCTTTCATGGCAGGTGTCAGAGCCACTGAGCTAAATCTCCGGCCGAAAACCACATTTTTTTAAATCCAGTCTCCAGTTGATGGGCAATTGGGTTGTTCCCAAGTTTTAGCTATCACAAATTGTGCTGCTATGCACATGGGTGCACATGTATCACTGTGGTATGATCCTTTTTATTCTTTGGGGAAGATACCCAGCAGGGGAATAACTGGGTCAAATAGGACTTCCAGTCCTAGTTCCTTGAGGTATCTCCATGGAAGAAAAGGTGCAAAGGGGAAGGAGAAATAGGACAGGTAGGGTAAAAGAAAGAAGGGAATGGAATTAATATGAGAAAAAGAAAAAATGGAAACAAAGTCTTTGTAGATAGGGAGGGGTGGAGGGGTTGAAGGGAGGACAGGGGAAGGG
>NW_004624768.1:14721553-14748508 GCF_000247695.1 Heterocephalus glaber
CCTGGCTGGCCTTAAACTTGTGGCAAGCCTCCTGCCTCAGCCTCCCAAGCTCTGGGATCACAGACATGTACCACCACACTCACCAATAAAAAAAAAAATTTAACAAGAGAAACAACTTGACCTCTGTCTCTCGTAAGATACTAAATCAACTCAAAATGGATCAAAGACCTTACTGTGAGACCTGAAACTATGAAACACAAGAAGAAAACATAGAACACTTAAAGACATCGTCATAGTACCCCCAAATCACGGACAAAAAAAAGCAAAAATAGACAAATAGGATTACATCAAACTGAGTAGCTTCTGCACAGTAAGGGAAATGATCAAAAGAGTAAAGAGACAACCTACACAATGGGGGAAAATTTTTGGCAAACTATTCATCTGATAAAGGGTTAGTATCGAGAAAATATAAGGAACTCAAATATGTTGATAGCAGCCAAAAACCCAATTTAAAAATGAGAAAAGGATTTGAATACACGTTTCTCAACAGAAGAAATTCAAATTCAAATGATCAACAAGTTTATGAAAAAATGTTCAACATCATTAGCCATCAGGAAAAAACACAAAGAGGTGTCATCTCATGTTATAAAATAGCAATTGCTGGTGTGAATATGGAGAAAAAGAAAAAGGAACTCTCATACTCTGATGGTGGGAGTGTAAATTAGTACAGGCATGATGGAGAACAGTGTGGATGTTAAAAAATAATCTAAACTAGATGTCCTATACAACCCAGCCATCCCACTTCTGAGTACACATCCAAAGAAAAGAAAATCAGCCAACCAAAGAGATATCTACATGCCCAGGTCTATTGTTCAACAGTGACTCAGATATGGAATCAGCCTAGGTCCCCACTAACAGAGGAATGAATTTCACATTATCTATTATACCTTTTAGTCCTTATTTACACTTTCAGGTATAACAGATAATGTGAAATAGGGAGAAAAAGTGCAAAGGGGAAGGGGAAGTGGGAGGGGGAGGGGGAGGGGAAAAGAAAGAAGGGAATGGAATTAACGTGAGAAAAAGAAAAAATGGAAACAAAGTCTTTGTAGATAGGGAGGGGTGGAGGGGTTGAAGGGAGGGCAGGGGAAGGGGGAAAAATAAGAACCAAGATGGATTATGTAAAGGTGCAAATTTCCAATGATGAATGTCATTATACTGTATACTTAAAATGTACCAATACAATTAATAAAAAAATATAAAAGAGAACAACTTGCAAGTGGGTCAAGAAAGCAAAAGCAAACTGGCTGTGGTAGACATACATGGACCAAAACAGCTCAATATTTTATCCCGGTGCTCTGTCTGTTTGAAGAGTTTCATGAGGATCTTTTTTATAATCCTATTGAAAATAAAGTCCTCAAAAGTAAAAGCTGTTTGGTCTTTTCAAACTAACTGTCCTTTGTTCGTGGCACATTAGTGGAGCAATTTTTAAATAATGACTTAATTTTTTTTCCTTGTGAAAGATGGTTTCTGCAATCAAAAGCAGGTTCTTTATTTTCTAGTTGGCACTCACATTCATTAGAACTAGTTGCATCCAAGTTGTAGAGGTTTATTTGTTCAGCTGGAAATGGGACATTAACATTTTAAGAGGATGATGCATAAGCTTTCAGAGATAATATTTTCCCTGCCCCATTCTGTTGATATTCTCTTTGAAAATGCAAAAAGCATCATACTTTTCCCTCCTAAGAAATGATGAATTATAATAAATACTTTATCACAAGAGGCATAGTTTATTGCAACCCTCCCCCACTTCACAAAACAAGAATAAAAATGTGGGTAATAGGAAAGGTTTGCAAATATGAGAGATGCCCAGAATTAAGCATTCATTGAGTACAGAACAACAATGAATATCTCTTGTGTGTGAATATCCACCACAATTCATTATTGGCCTTGCACTGTCTTAGTTGGCAGGCAACAGGCCAACAGGCATGGTTAAATCCTACTGCTCTTATTTTCTTCTCTCTTCCTTTGTCTTTAAGTCCATCACTTCTTGTTGGAGGGATTCCCTTCTCCTGTCAACTCCTCAAGGATTCCCTCTGCCAATGTCAACTTCCACCTGTCTCTGTACTGCATCATCACTCTCCCACTCTGCTTTCTGTACCATTCCCATCAGTAAACAAGCAAGATATAGGATCTCAGCATAACCTACCCTTTTCCTATGCAAATGATTGCCTGATTCCTCCCTGCCATATTCAGACTTCTCCAGGGTCCTAGGTACCATATGCCTTCTCCATTCCCTCCTTTCCCACGCTAGCCATCTGGTCTCCACTTACTCCCATTCCTACCACTACACAAAATCTTCTCTTGTCAAGGTCACCAAACAACTGTTTGAGCAAATCCAATAATCATTTCTCATTTTTATTGTGTTTCCTGGCAGAACTCAACAAACAAACCACTCTTCTCTATTGGTGATAAAGACAAAAATAGAGAGAATGGAGGCCCCCCAAAATGCCCATTACTTAGTTATGACTTTCACCCAAACCCGCTTGTTCTCAGGGCTGAGACTATAACATAATAAATGTTCACTTCTGATCTGCATCTATTCATATCTTTTAAAAGACAAAGAAATTGACCAGAGTTTATTCTCTTAGCACTCTGCAAAACTGTATTACCCAGGTCAATCTGCTGGAAAAAAAAATCAAAGCAAAATTTATCCTTGAAAATGCCTTTGATTCTTCAGCTACTGTTCCTGTGGAGGTGCCTATGAAGACTATCCCACAAATGAGTTCCAGCCACTTACCACAGGCTAGTAGCTCTATTTCTTTGCTAATATTATGGATATGCGTTAATTTATTAATGAAACAGATGGGGTGTTTGAAAGCACTTTGCAGATAGTGATGGGGAATAAACCAATTCATCAACTCTGAGCCACTAACCATCTGAGGACTTAATTGAGCACCATCTTTAGAACACGAAGCTGTTGTTTCTCTAGGGCTTGTTTCCCTAATTGACCCCTAAGGAATTCGTTCTCTGTCACTTTTCTCTCCCTGTGGCCTGTCACTGTTCTCCATCAGCTCTCCTCCCACTCCCAGCTCCACTGCATAGCCTGGCTAATGTCTCCCCTTGTCATCTAACAGTTGATCTACTTTTCTATTTCATCCTGCAGAGCATGGGGAGCTGCAGACACTCTGACACCAGACCCAAATTAGCATGGGCAGTGAACACTGGGCATCACAGCTTCTTCAGACTCAGCTATTTGCTACCCTCAGATAATGAATCCATCATGAGCCAACCACAGAACAACAAATGATATCGCCTTGTCTGTGGAAACAGAGTGTGTTGAGGGGACAAGCAGAATCCCAACCCAGGGTTCCATGTGACCCCTGAAGTCTGGCGTTTTACTGCAAGAAGAGTTTTTATTTTTCTGTGGCCACCACCCGTGGGGTCTCCTTAGGCACATGCTTGGTATTACAGACTTCTGTTTTTGATGGATTGGCTTCTCCTCCATAAAGTTTTCTCAGTACTACACAGCCAGCTATGAAGTCTATTTAACCACTGTGTGAAAAATCTCAGGCTCCAAACCCCAGAAGTAAGGTCAATCGACACCCAGCTTCATTAGTAAATGTAGCTTTGGATGGATTTACTGGCACTCCATGGATAAGTATGTAGAAGGACCCATGTGGAGGGAGGGAAGTCCAGGTTCCCCAGGCATATTCAGTTCCCCTTACAGTAATCAGCAGGGAGTCTGGACATGTACTAACCTCAGACTCCCCACGAGTGATCAGGAACAATGTGCGTTGCTACCGAGTATTTCCACACTTCCTCCTCTCCTGGCTTCTGTCCACAGAGAAGTAAAAGGAGCCCCTGCATGCAACTCTCCCAATCCCTAGTACTCAAGGTCACTTATCTTAAGTGTACTGGGAATTAATCTCATGTGGGCCCTTGCTCCTGCTTATATGAAAAGAAACTCCCGGATTATAGGTCATCTTCATCCCTTGGTCCAGTCCTGGAAGGCACAGCATGCCCCCTCTTCTAGTCCCTGTTGCTACCATTCCCCAACTTTTAAACCCTATCCCATTCAACTCCTAGAATCCCCAGACTCCTGAAGTTGAATTTCCTACATCCTCAAACTTTTCTGTGAATTTCGTCAGCTTCCTACACTAACTGAAGCCAGAGTCTTCTCTGGGAACTGCTTTCCTTGGAATTCCCACCAGTGGGGCTGTTTCTCTCGCAGGCACCACATCTGTCTCTGGATCAGGCTGTGGAGAAGGCATCCTCCTTGGTGTTCACTGCCCTTCCAAGCCATTCTCCTTCCATGATTTCTTTCTCCTTCTAAAAACTTCAGCTGTGAGCCTCTTGATAACAGATTATGTTAAGAATGACTGGTCTCTTTCAGTCATTTTCTGACTCCTGTGTCACTCCTGTAATGTGTTCTCTCTGAGCTGTGTCCTCTCCCACAAGGCTCTTACTAATTTATGACTTCTCTACACATGGAACAACCTTTCCAGCACTCAGTATTCAGTTCCTTATGTTTTCCCCTCATTGATGTAGCTCTTCACCCTACTTCAGCCCCAACTTTCTCGCTCCTAACGGAGAGCTCCATCATGTCCATTAATCACAGCCACCCTGCAGTCTTAGATCTGTGCTCCCCACTCTGTCCACCACTTCTAATTTTTCCAGAGATTTCTTTCAGGTAATTTGACACTAATAAAATCTTGACAACACCTTTTCACTGTGCTTCTTCCTGATATTTTCTTTCTTCCTTCTGAAAGTTTACTTTCCATTCATTCATTCATTAAACTCATTCCTTTCATATTCCTTAATTTCTTTCTTGTTTTCCCCTTCATTACACACAGTTAGTGTGGTAATTTGAGTACAGTATCAACTTGATGGGCTTTGGGATCTGCTCAGGGCACTGGTGGAGTGTACTTTGGGATATATTTGGGAAAAGGCAAGGCCTTGGGATTTCTATGCCTCGCCGCTTGCTTCTTCCTCTCTGGCACTGTTACCCTGCTGTATTTCCTGAATGCCATGAAATAGGCAACTGCCTTGGCACCACCTACCCATGGACTGAATCCCCTTAAAGCATGAGCCAAGTTAAAACTTTCTTCCTGTAAGTTGTGGATATCAGGTATTTTGTTCAGCAATAGGAAACCTGACAAAAACAATTAGCAAAATTGTAGCTCTAATAAGGACAACTCTCTGCCTATTTCCTGCCTACATCCCAACTGTAAAATACAGCAGTAGAAATACAAACTTTGTGACCTATATCAACTTAAATATATAGGCACGAACCTCAAATGAGCCCTTACTAATGTCCAGTGATCTAATGCCAAGTGTTTGATCTATTTGTTTTTTTTCTCTCTCCAGAAGAGTTTTATTCTTTTTTTCCCTTTTCTTCTAGCCTCTAACATCTACCAACTCTTACTCTCAACTTATGTCTCTGATTCCTACTTGAGACAATTGCTATAATCATAAGAAAACTTCTTCACCATCATATTTGCCCAGTTTTTAGTATTTATACTCAAGTCTCCCACCTCCTACTACAAGAAAATTATTTGAAGGAGTAGCCTACACTCACTGATTAATTCTTCTCCTCCAATTACCTTTTAAATGCATGTCTTGAATTCAGCGTGGTGTATGCCCTACCACTTTGCCCAAACCATACTTACCAAGTTTGCCAATGATCTCTACATTGTTCAGTCTAAAACTCCATTCTCAGCCGCAGTTTTACTTGACTTTTCAGCAGCACTTAGGGCAGACAGTTATTCTCTCTTAATTCAAAGACTTTTTTCCTTTTCACTTTCCTTTCAGGCCACTACACTTTCCTGATTTTCTTCCCATTACACTGCCATTTCTTGGTGACCTTGGCTGGCTCTTCTTGTTTTCTCCAATTGCTTAATTAGGGGTGATGGCAAGTTCCACTCCTATTCCTCTTCCTTAGTTCTCCCATACAGTCTAATGATTGCAAACATTAGCTCTCTTTCCAAGTCTTCCAAATATATATTTCCAAGGTGAGCCTCTCTCTTGAACTCTGAAGTCTTCCTTCATCTCCCTAAGATTATTTCCAAGACACACCTCATACTTAACACATGTTCCTCATATTCCCCACCTGAAACTGATCTTTTCCAATCTGCTCATCTCTGTTATCCCTCTTTAGGCCCAAATTCTTTCTGCCAGCCCTCTTTAAATTCTCTTTTTGTCTTACTTATCATATCCATGCAAGGAATCAAACATGTCCAGCAGATTTCCAGATCAGAGTTGAGCTCTTCTAGTTCATTTTGCTTAGAAAGCATTTCTCCCACAGCTTTCTCACTGCTAAACATGACCTTCTTAGTGAGTTCTCTAATAAAACTGCATTTTATCCTCACTGTGCCCTTCCTTGCTTTATTTTTCTCCTCATTTATTTATCAGTTACACAGAATGCATTCATAGAGTGTTAACCCATCTCAGTTTCCAGCAGTTCTATGAGACAGGCACTATTATTATCACCTTTCCTCTTCAAATGACAAATTGGAAGCACAGAGAGGTTAATAACTTGCCCAAGTTCACACAGATGGGGAAAGACAGAGCTGAAATTTAAATACAAAAGTCTTCACTCAGCAGTTGTGCCACCTGTCTTTCCAAGCGCTTTAAAAAGTAACCATTTAGCAGGTCAGATATATTTTTAAGCATTTTTTTATTGTTTCTCTCTTTCCTCTAGAATGTCAGGTCTATTAGAGCAGAAATGATTTAATGTTTTCATCATTGTTTTGCTCCCAGAACCTACACTATCCTCCTGTACATACTATGAGCTCAAAAAATATATTTTCCCACCAGTAAATGGGCAACTGTACCAGCAGAGAGAAATGTAGATTCTGAGTGAACAGAACTTTCACTCAGCAGATCTGTGTAGCATTCTGGAGAAAGGGGCTGGCATTAGGGTGCTTCTAATGGCCCATTATGGTGAGAGCACTTCCTTTCATAAAATCGGGATCAGTGTACACGTATGCAAGTGGACTGGGCAACGTGTCCCTCGATCTATTGTCTACTAGGAGTTTTAGCGAAAGGGTCAGTAAATTTCAATTCCAAATGAGTAGGATTCAATACCTAGAAATCAGAGACGAGGGTGAGTAGGAACAGGGCAATACTGGGCAATGGTCACGTAGAACAGGAAGCGTTACAGGGAGGCTTGAGGACTCCTTGTTCCCGGTCAGAAGGGCTGGAGATTATGTAGTCAGTCCTTGAAAGTTGATCCAGAAGTAGAACAAGTAACTTCATAGATAGATTCTACCAATACGCATATTGATAGGCTGGTTTAGTTTTTCTTTGTAGCAATCCCTCCTATTTAAATATGAAGTAGTTCTCTCTTGTAAGATGGCAGTTTAAGGAAGTAGATGACTTGCTTTCAGTTTAAAACCAAAATAGAATAGTGATTAACCACCTTTCATAAGCCCCTTGATATTATAGGTACTGTAGGCAATAAAGCACAGTGCTTGAGCTTTGGAGTCACACTGGTTGGCTTCGTCAGCTCGAAGCTGAGAGACCCCCAAAGCAATCATTCACTCTCTCCAAGCCTTATTTTGCTTGTCCAGGAAATGACCATAATGATGGGCCCCATCATATAGATTCTGAAGAGAGTGGTGACTGAGCTGAGACAGTAAAGTTAATGGCACACCTGGGAAGCCATAAATACTCAAAAAATATGAGCAATTAATATTCATCACAGGTCTAGCCCTCCAGTGAGATAAATACTATTATCCCTCTTGTGCAAAGGAGAGAACTAAGGCTTGCAGAACTCAAGTTATTTGCTCAGGGAAGCTTAACTTGAGAATCACAGAGGTAGAATTGAGGTCTCAGTTGCCCTGATGCCTTTCTACCATACAACACAGTTGTCTCTTCTAATATTGTATAATAATAGTACATGACAATCATAATCATAACCACAAGGCTTCTAATTCTCTCACTCATTTGGAAATGACTCGGTGGCAGGCTTGTGCTGAGGGTTTCCATGTACCAACTCACTGGAACTTCATAGCAACTTCATCAAGTAGTTTCACTATCACTCCTTGCACATAAGGAGAAAAGGGTGAGCGGGGAACGCCATGTGGCCAAGCTTCAAAACTAATATAAGTCAGAAGCTGGAGTGGAACCCAGGAAGTTCATCATCCAATTCTTCATCCTGAAACCCAAAGAACTTCCAGAAAGTGACTTCCTGATGAAGGACAACGGCTCCAATTCCAAGTTTTCCTGCTTGTAAACTTCCACAATAATTAAACCTCGAGTTTCCCATTTTTAAATCCATTTGTCACGTAGGTTCTTCAGCTTAGTAATTATCAGTAATAATAGTAATAACATCTTGTCCTGTGCTGAAATATCTGACACTGACTAAAGCAGCAAATCTAAATAATTGATATTAATTACATGAGGTTTTTTAGGAATAATCTGCCTGAAACAACTCTGAAATGAGAGGATTAAAAAGCAGAGATAATTCTCAGCAGCTGCTGAAAAAGCATTCTGCAGAAGCGTGACTGTCACCAGCTTGTCGGTCCAGTCAAAGCACGCCTGGTCCCCAATCACTTCAGCTACATTCTGTAACCAGAAGGGCTCATCAGACCATTCATTGCTCATTGAACAACTCAATTTGTCCAAAATCCTCTCATGTTTTCAAACTCTCATCCTTTCATAACCTAAACATTTCTAATTTCTTCTACAGCTGACCTTACTTTCACCGTTACTAAAGTAGAGACCATTGTTCAAGACAGAATGCACTTTGTAAGACTGGCTGCCTTAAAACAATAGAATTGTGTTTTCTTAAAATTCAGAAGGCCTCTCACAGTTTTGTTTTTATTTTGGTTATTTTCCCTGCCAGCCTCTGCTTGCCTAGTAGACCGCTGTTTTCTCCCTGCATCTTCACAAGGACTTCTCTTCACATGGTTTTATCTATGGACACCAGGATTAGGGCTCACTCTTATGATCCCCTTTTAGCTTCATTATAGGTTTATTTATTTGGTGCTGGAGATGGAACTCAAGGTTTCTCACATATCAGGCAAGTGCTCTACCACAGAGCTGCATCTATAGCCCTGAATTTAAGTAGTTCTTTCAAAGACCCTGTCTCCAAACACAGCCTATCCTAAGATGCTGGGGCCTGAGACTTGTGCAGAAGAATTTGGAGGGGTGGAGGGAACACAGTGCAGCTCCTAGCACTCCTAGCTTAACTGTCCTTAAGGTAATTTTGTTCTGTCACCTCCAGTTTAATGTTCCTTCTTGTATCCATGGGAGGCCTTAACAAGGCAATGGGAACTTCTGAGCCAGTGATAGCAAACCTTTTAGATCTTTCAATGATGCAAACCACCTGCTGCACCGAGTGTGTCATAGGTATGCCACCACTGACAGTGGACAATTGCCATTTAATCAACCTAATCCCCACTCCTACAGGAGTGAAGCATCAGGCCAGTTGTCCTCTTCTATAGTCTACAGTGTAACCTTGTTTTTTGGTAAACATTCATTTATTGATAAATTAATAAAATTTGCTAAATTTCAGATATATATAACAAATAGCACACAATGTCAATTTCACCAAATAGCATGTCATTCCACCATATAAAATCTTATAGTTTCATGGAAGAACACAATAGAATTCAGTAATATGTTTTATTGTTTGTTTGTTTGTTTTGAGACAGGGTCTTGCTTTGTAGTTCAGGCTAGTCTTGAAATCACCATGTAGCCCAGACTTACCTTGAACTCACAATGCTCCTCCTGCCTCTGCCTTCTGAGTGCTGAAATTACAGCTGTGTGTCACCCGCCTGGCTCTTCATGAATATGTTTTATTAAATCTCACCTCAGTTTTATAATCATAAACAATTTTCTGTAGCTTAATGATGATATCTTTTGTACCTATAGGAATTATCATT
Organism: Heterocephalus glaber; assembly: GCF_000247695.1. The sequence continues at coordinate 14,731,384 of NW_004624768.1, forward strand.
TGGTGTATTATAAAATGTAGGAAATGTCAATTCATAAAATTATATCTATTAATTGTTTACAACTGAAATGTAGTAATAGGTGTTATTAATAATAATTTTTATCCCAGCAACACTAAATTAAATTATTAATTTAATAGTTTACCTGGATTTTATACTTACATACTAATATCATTGGAAAATAATGTCAGTTATTTTTCTTCCTTTCCAATACATTTTTGCTTTTAGACGTTTTCCTAACTATTAAACTTGCCAGAACCTGCAGTATACTGTCTGTTAGAAATGGTGACATGGAAAATTTTTCTCCCATTCTTGTTTTCATACTGTCACAAAGCATGAGATTTGCTTTAAAATTCTAAAAAATACTATTTATGGAATTTAGACAGTTTTCACCTGCTTCTAATTAAATTAGTTTTATTTTTATTGTTATTTGTAAAACTCAGGTGTTCAGTTTATTAAATTTTCTTTATATATTGAAATTCTTTTTTGATGGAAATTAGTGGACCTAATTATATTTCTTTTTACCAATTTTTTATTTTAATGTATTACAAGAAGATATTAATAAAGAAAATATAAAAGTCCTTCTATGAAAAAATAATTTTTCATATGTAAATATGTAAATATCTCATTGCCTCTCTGATGTGAAAAACTGAAAGTGAAAATAAGAACCAAAAAATTAATAAATATTGTGAAATAAGAAGAAATTGTTCAAAATTACACAGCATGTGAGACACTTTGTCAATACTTTAAATGTTTTATGCAACAAAAATACAATAAAATGTTTTATTAGGAAATGAGCTGAGATATAGATTAGCAAATGAAAATATATTCTTTTAAGATCATGATATACAGTGTATTTACCATGGTTATTCTCTAATAACTTTTGTTACAGTGTAACTTTTAAGATAGGAAAAAAGATTTTCCATTAACTGAGCAAGAACTTTGAAGCAATGCAAGATGATACCTTTTACAGACTGCATTTCATTTAAAATTCTCAACAATCTTATGAACATTATCCTCATTTCCGAGATAAAAAAAAATCAGCTTCAGAAATTTGGAAAAGTGGATCAAAAGTCATACAATGTGTAATGGCAGGGCAAGCAGGTTTGGATTCAGGTGCAGGAAAAAAAGGAGGAAGGAAGCTAAAAAAGAAGAAAGGAAGGAAGGAAGGAGGAAGGAAAGAAAGCTGGAAGGGCAGGAAGAAAAGAAAATAGTGGAGGAGGAGAGTAGAGGAAAGCGGATGGAGGGCCTAAAGGTAGGAGGGAGAAGGAGAAACTGAATGATGTTAGAAACCAATAGGACAACTGATTAGAGCAGAAAAATTTAAATTCACACTGTCCTCCAAATGAGCCATTTTATAGCACAATAAAAGACAGCAGCATTCAATACAGTTTATTGCCACTAGTTTATTTCATCATTACATTCTTACCACCTCCCCAGAGTCCTATCATGCAGGCCCCAGAAAACTTCACAAGTCCAATTGCAAGCAGACCCTACTTTCACCCAACACTTCGGTGCAGTCATCTGGAGGAGAGATGGGTTCCAGTTCCCCCTGTCCAGGTTACCATATTTGTATGTCTGTGTCTCTTAACATCAGCACTTTGGACAAATTAATAGGGCTTCAGATAAAGTACCATAAAAACCCACTGAGATGAAGGGCCTGGCAAGGGTGAAGGAGCAGACATCAAGGATTCTTGTAATTCAAAGGTGAGGGGAGATTCCATTTGTGAGAGGAGGACTTTTAGCCTTTGACAGATGAGACTGGGAGACAGCTCATCATATTTTCCAAAGGCCATGAGTATTATGAAAGAGATAATTCAAAGGAATTTTGGTAAGTGTCTGTGTCTATCCACTGACTCTGTGTTTCATTGTGTATAAAATTATCTCTGGGTGAGAAAAAGACCTAGCTGCTCCCCAGAATTTCAGACATTAAGGGGACCAGCTTTATCTCAATGGATCCATTTTCTTCAAGCACCTTGGGATTATACCTGCTTGACATGCATGATCTGTGGTCATGAGGTACATAAGGATGACAGACAGATTAGTAAATAATTTTAGCAATTTCTTGGACCAAAGGTCAGTTGAATATCTTTTTCTAATGTTAAGTGGCGCCCATAGTAAAAGTTAACATTAAAAGGCCCCAGAGGGCTTATAAATACCAAATGGGCCAAAGATTGGATCATAACAGGACACAGATGTGAGTCTTGGAGACCGTCTTTAAAGGCAAGCACCGATTCCAGAGAACAACATCTGCCCTTACACCAATCCCCTACTCACCAAAAAAAAAAAACAGATCAGAGTTCTATCCTACTTGAGCACCAAGTTCCAATCAAGGCCTGGGATCCTAAAGCTCCATTTATCATTGCTTTATAAATGAGGAGGGGATGATTTAGAACAGCGTTTTGAAGTCTGAAGTTTTGGTAACACAAGCTAGGAAATGTTTTGGCTTGCCGTAAAGTCAATGTAGGTTTTATATAAAAACATAAAATATACATTTTTGGAGTCTCCTCCAGATAAATACTTGGTAAGCCCTGCTTTTGGATTTTGGCCAACTTATTATAATGCTATTATGAACTTTACTTCATACCACACCAGGGAGGAAGAGATAGAAGGACTAAGAAGTTGGAGTACTCAGATATTCCATGTAATAAGAGAGTCATAAAACTCCATGTAAACTTTAATGCAAAAACGCTGTGGGTACCCAACCACTCAAGCTAGAAGATAAGCCAGATGGAAAGCAGGATTGAGCTTCCAGAAAGTAGTGTAGTAAATTTTCTCTAACTTTCTGAAAAGTATACAATAGTACTTCTGTTTGCCAGTCCATCTGTGATTTCTATATGCTTTTAGCCATATTTTGTAGACTATTTCCCACTTGGAAAGAATAACCACCATCATAATAAAGTAAAAATAACACTTATTGAACTTGCTGTGTGTGGTAGACACTGTGCCAGGCAGTTATTTTATCAGTAAATTCTCATAAGGATCCTGAATGTTACTATGTTTTGCAGTAGCATTGATGAGGGTACAGTGGTATTAAGATGCTTGTTCATGGCATGCATTGAATCCATGAGTTTTTAATTCTAAAACCCATGGCCTTTTCCACACATCGAGATCCAACTTTGACATATAGAGCCTGCACAAAGAGGCTCTTCCACTCATGATTCAATGAATCCTGTGCAGTGGGAATGAAGATTTCTCCTTGGAAGCCCTTGACTAAAACTCAGAATATTTTTACCAGCTTCAATGATTTCTCCTTGGTTAATATGAAATGATTTATTTTAAGACCTAGATTCTTCCTCATTTGAGAGTTGAAAAGTGGTAAAAAAAAAAAATCAGTGATATTTGAAAACTGAAATTCTCAATCATTTAAGTTTAGAACACCAATTCACAGGTGAAATTCTAGACCTACGTTGTCTAAAAAAACTACCTATCTCTATCTACCTACCTATCATATGTCTATCTAACTACTTATTAGATTGGCATGCAGGATTAGACCAGAATACTCAAGACGGCCATCTGCACGTTGAAGAGCGAGAGGATTCAACTCAGTCCCAGAAGCTGGAAGCTTAAGAACAAGTGGCACCACGGATGTAGCACTAGATTGAGGCTGAAAGCCGGAAGCTCCCTCGAGAGTTGCTGAACTGAGTCTGCATCAATAAATTGAAAAATCTGGGGTCTGTTGTCTGTGGGTGATGGTGGCATCACAAATCGACCTACTCAGGCAGAACAGAGCTTGCAAGCACAGACTCACTTCCACAGTCTTCACTTCTGTGTTGACACATGCTAAAACAGGAGAAACCTGGACATTAAGTGAATTGAAAAGCCAGTCACAGAACAACACACATTACATGACTCTGTCTCTGTGAAATACTTAGAATGGGCAAATTCAGTAGAATTTCTGGATTAGTAGTCACCTAGGGCACAGAGAGGAAATAGCTGCTAATTGGTCTGAGGTCTCTTTTGGAGTGATAAAAATGTTCTAAAATTAATTGTGATGATGGTTACATGGCTTTAAATATACTAAAGACCACTGATTTATAATAATAAAAACCATAAATCAGAGATTGTGGCTTTAAAAAATAGCAGAACAAATGACGTGATCCAGTTATCTCATTATGAGCGAGAGTCAAATGATATTAGTGAGATATTGGTAAAAATGAAGAGAAAACTGACCTCAAAATTAATAACCTTAGTAATAGGTGCAGTTCAGCTTGTGTTTCAAATTAGAAATCAATATAGTCCTTGAATCTTTATAGAATAATAAATCCTGCTGGGATCCTTCCCTTAGGAGTGGTATTATGTGGTGGTGCCTATGGGTAAAATAAATACCTTGTTACACAGCGTTAACACCTAGGATTATACACTAACAGTCTGCTCCTATAAAGAAGAAAACAAAAGCCTTATCCAAGGCAATTGAGTTATTGTCATCACAAAGCTCTGGAATAATACTTTTCATTGACATCAGTTCTATGCTTAAAGGATAGTCAAATCCTGTGAATTATTCTTCAGTAATGTTTCTTACATCTTCTTGTTGTAACATCATGTATATCTCTCTTATCATCACATACCTATACTGTTGCCATAGCTGCCCAATTGCTCCTGCTATGTAATTTACTTCTTTCCAATCTATAAAATATACTGCTGTTAAATACTCCTAAAACACGGCTGTTATCATTAACTCCACTCTACACAAATATTCAGAATTCTCCAGATCTAGAAGAAAAAGTTCAAGTTCCTAATTTTGATAATCAAGGATTTTTTTATTACAGCCAACTAATTATCCAAAATTATCATCTAATTCTATTTCTTATCTCTTAGCAAGACTGCTTCTAAATGAAAACCTGATAGTATATATATTCGCATTTGCCTCTCTCTCAAAAGGTCCAAATTCTGACAACCTTTAAAAATTTAGCTGCTTCTACTTTGTGATTGAATTATGATTGTTACATCAGATAAAGCTCAACCTTTGACTCTTCTATGATACCACAATTCCTGGCTTATCATTAGCACCTACATCTTTGCTGTTCATTGGGTATTCGTTGTATCTTGCTTCTTCTACCCAAGTGGATTTTAGGGGTGTCAATGGTAACTTAAGCTTTTTGGACAAGTTTCTAAAGATCTACTCAATGCTCAATAAAAATAGTTCATTAATAAATAAAGAAAAATATCAACAGAACTGAATCGCAGGGCTGAAGAAGAAAATAATGTTGGAAGAAGATCATGTAGGTCATCTAGTTTAATAGTTTCACTCTGTAATGGGGGAAACTGAGGTACAAAGTTAAGAAGAGACAGTAAAAGATTGAATATGTGTTCAATGACAGAGCAAAGAACTAGTTACGTAGTTGCCACTGAGTTTCCCTTTCCTGACTCACTTTTTACATCTGCTGGACTATGGTGCCTAAATCTCAGTGTTTCCTATAATACAATATCTCCTTAGGAATTATTGCATTTTTCTAGTTTTGTTCAACAGCAGGGCATGTAGTGATGGAAGCAGACCAGACCATGTTTTCTATCTTGAAGTCTATAAAAATGGCCAGTAGGAAGTGGGTGGGCATATTACCTGGTCTATTGAAGAAGTGGTTATTCCAGAAGGAAGCATTCCCTACAGTTACTGGGGCACGTGCCTTCTGGATTACCCACAAGATCAAGACAGCCTCCACCAAACAGTTTGGATGATTTTGGAGGGGAGGAGGATCCAAGTCACAATTTCCCATGTTTGCTATTGACTTTAAATTGTTGAACTGCAGATATCCTGGAAGATCCAAGAGCTAATGACCAATCTCCTTCTCCTATGCTTTTGTGTGGCCTAGGAAAAAAGGTGGCACACTGCAGACAAAGGCATTTTCAGACGATATCACATCTTCCACCACAGAAAGCCCCTTTCCCTGGGAAGAAAATTGAGGTCGGTGATTTTCAGGACATCTTTGAGTAGAAGAGAAAATAGCTGTTAGTTACCACTAGGTTAAAAGTGAAAGGATGGGACAGTTGCCTGACTTAGAATAGTAACTATATGAGCTTTTTTTCTTCTCTTTATTACTTGTACCTATTGCGGTGTCATTTTCATTTTAATCTGCTATCAACTAAGTGCATGACCCTCGGTATCATTCCTAAACAATGTCTTTTTTGGCTTCATTATTTTAAGAATTAATACTAATATGAGGGTTTTTCTAACTTTAAAGTTTTATGGTTTAATGTCTACCAGGTGCACAGCGTTGTGGACTTCCTGAATTCAAAGGACTTATCCCAGCACCTCTGGCTATCCTTACCACTTGTGGGTGGGTAGAAAGCTACCATTATCCCCATTTTATAAAGTATGTATAGTGAAGTTTATAAGCTAATTTGTAACAGTACTAAAATCCAGGCATTCTGTATCAGGAGTTGTCAAACTGCAGTCTAAAAGTCAAATATGGCTGTCTATTCTTATAAATAAAGTTTTATTAGAAGATAGACACACGCATTGATTTATGAATTGTGGATGGCTGTTTTCTCAAATCCTGTAACGGCAAAACTAAGTAGTCATAACAAAGAGTATATGGCACACGCATCCAAAACAAAAAAACTTTTTTGACCCTTTATGGAGAAAAAATTTAATACCTATTCTAGAACATGGATTTGTAATTTTCTATCACAATATCTAGTTCCTAGTGTTAGGAGACCTTCAGATTTTTTTCAACGTTGTAACCAGATCTCTGCCTCTCGTCTGCAGTTCCCATCCCCAAAGTTCTAATTTAGTTGGAAAATCACTTGCAGAATGGGGTAGAAGAATTAAATTCACCTGATTCAGAAATTAGCCTACACATTATATATTTCTATTTTAAACATGATGGATGAAAAATCAAAAGAAAACAAAAGAGAAAGCTCGTAATCACTTAGACACCTGCGCAAGAAAAAAGACATGCTATAGCATAAATATACTGATTTCATTATTGTTATTGGGTTGTTGAGCACTAGCAGCAGTAAAACACATAAAGCTACTCTCACTAACCTAAAGCCTTTCAACTGAAGCAAAGCACACCGCTTAAAAACAAGCCAGCAAGAGAAAAACTGGCAAAATCTCTGAGGTGTGATTGAGCTCTCAGATGTAAACATTGAATAAGGACACTCATTCTGTGTCACAAGCCCCACAGTTACAGAAATATTCAGTGGCTGAGTATTATGTGGTTTTCTGATTCAGTGCACACATATGTGTGTGATATTTCAATTGTTACAACTCCATTGCTTTTGTAACTGTTTTTAATTACTCATGAGACCGTTTCTCAGTACGAGATGAGCATATGGGTACTTTGCATTTTTAAAATCCTACTTTTAGAGTTATCCATGGGGTGAAAAACCTAGGTTTGTTTCCAAGAGTAAACAAGGTATTTTGAAAGGCTTTACATCAACAATGTGAGAGAACCAGCCCAGCGGATCTCACTGGATCACTACCCGGAGAGCACTCCCCCCAACCGAACCTCACACCACACAATGGAGTGTTTCACAATGGCCTGTTTCTGTTTGCTCTGGGCTATTCAGCCATTCCTTTAACAAAGAGTTACGGAAGCAATACTGTGAACACATAAAATGAGGTTAAAAAATGAAAGAAGATATTTGTTTAATACCTATGATCATTAAATCATTAAATCATTCGTCATTAAATCATCTATTCATTTTTACAAATGTTTAATGTAAACCTACTACATGCAAGGGTCTCTACCAGACACTGCAAGTATATAGCATGGTTAAAATATATTTTCCTGCCCTAGTATTTCTAAAAGGTGTGTAAAAATTGACAAGGCATATCACCAATAAAGGACTTATGCCCAGGACATAGAAAGAACTCGTATAACTAAATAATAATATTAAAGAAACCCCAATAGAAAAAATGGGCAAAATCTGTGAATACAAAAGAGGGTATTCATATGACCAATAAACCTAGGAATAAATGCTCAACTTTATCAGCCATAAGAGTACTGCAGATTAAAGCTAAAATACGATAAATGCCTGTTTTAGAATGGCTGAAATTAAAAATCCAGAAAATGTTAATTGTTGCCAAAGATATAGGACAATTAAAATTCTTGCTCACTACTGGAAGAAGTGTCTATTGCCAAGATCACCTTGGAAAACTGTTCTTCGTTACCAAGCAGAAAATAGGGAATGTCTAGCTGAGTCCAACAAGCCAGAATGTTCAGCACAGTACTGTGGTGTAGAGCAATAACTCTACACTGGAATCTGTGCAAGACCTGTTCAGCAGTAGAGCAGATAAATTATGGAATATTCGCTTATCCCACTGGAGTATTATCAAGCAAAGAATGAATGTTCTGAAATATTATGTAATAATATTGGTGAAGTTCATAAGCAAAATGTTGAATCAGAAAGATAATAGAAAAAAATTATGACTGTAGTTTTATTTTTTTTCCATGAGGGATAACTAGAGGCAGCAGTACATGAGGGCATCTTGGAAGATGTGCCCCAGGAAGTGCAGGTACCCAGAAATGGAGGAGCCAAAGAAAGTCAGATATGGGAAGACAACCTGAAGGAGAAGCCCACAGATCAATTCTATTTCGGGAGGGAGATGTGGAAAGGGAAGCTGGGTCACCCCTGGATAATGGCATCCTTTATGCCCCAGGTCCTGTGAACATGCCATCTTGGGAGAGATTCTAACACCTTCAGGGATAAAGCCAGCACCACAGTGGTAGCCAGGCTGTTGGAATAGACTCCTAATACCTCTACCACCCCCACTAGGAAAGGAAACCCAGCCAATGAGACACTGATATTCAATAAGAAGCCAATGATATCCTGGAGAAAAAATAGTACCTTTAACAATAGTACCAGTTCTGGGAAAACTGGTTATCCACATACAGAAGAGTGAATCTTGATGCCTCTCTCTCACCTTCTGCTAAAACTGGATCAAAATAGATCAAAGACCTATGAGTCACTTTTAGGAAAATGAGTACACCGTGAAATCATAATGTTAAGTGAAATAAATCAGACATGGAAGCTTAAATATCACGTGGCTTCTCTTGTATGAGAAACCCAAATAAGTTAAGAGCAAAATAAAGGATAGGTAATGGGAAACAGAGAGATCTTTTGCAAATGAGAAAGGAACCAAATGATGGAAGGAGAGAGGAAGGAGGAGAGAAAGTGGAAGGAAAAAGAATCAAGATGTGTTATGTTCATGTTCCAGCTTACCCATGATGGATGTAATCATTACGTACCGTAAATAGATACAAATGATTTTTTAAAAGAAACACTGAGTCCACCAGATGAAAAGAATTGGTAAAACACTTGAAGAAATAGGCATAAGCAGAGAATTCTCAATTGCACAAGAAATAATACCAAGATTCAACAAGTGGAATTATATTAAATTAGAAAGCTTCTGCACAACAAAGGAAATAACCAACAGAGTGAAGAGATAACCTATAGAAAGGGAGACATTCTTTACCAGCCACTCCTTGGACAAAAGTTAGTATCTAGAATATATAAAGAACTGAAAAATTTAGACTACCCAAAATAAAAGACCCAATAAAAATGGGCAATTTTAATGAAGAGACATTTCAAAGAAAAAAAAATACATGTGACCAATAAATACATGAAAATATGTTCTGCATCTTTAGCCATTAGAAAGATGGAAATCAAAAGAACACTGAGATTGCATCTTGCTTGGGTAAGCATGACCATTATGACAGACTCAACAACAAATGCTGATGAGGTAGTAAGGTAAAGGGAATCTTTATACATTGTGGAATATTTCTCAAAAAATGAAAAATAGACATGATCCAGCTATACATCTCCTAGGTATCTTCTTGGGAGAATTGCAATCATCCTACTACAGTGGCACATGCATGCCTATGTTTAGAGCAGCACAACTCACAATAGCTAAATCATTGAAGAGACTTATATGCCTATCAATAGATGAAGGGATAAAGAAAATCTGGCATATATACACAATGGAATACTATGTAGCAATAAAGAAGGATACGTTTGAGTCACTTGTAGCAAAATAGATGGATCTTGAGACCATATTGGTAAGTAAAATAAGTCAATCACAAAAGGTTAATTATCACATGGTCTCTATGAGAGACCCACAACATAAACAATTTAAAGAGCCACACTAAGGAACAGGGAGGTAGAATCTCCCTGTGGAGATGCAGGGGCGAAAATATGACCAAGGTGTGATATGCATATATATCAACCCCTCAAGCTGAATGTAAATACAGTATATTGCAAACATGTACATTGAAATAAAAAGAAAAGAATATGAAAAAGAAAAAAACTGTAATATATTTCAAATACAGGACTAGAACTGATGTCTGGCATTGGAAGTTAGGATGGTGATTATTCTCAGAACTGGCATAGAGAGAAATTATAACCAGAATGGTGTAAGGGAGGTTGTGGAGGCTTGAAGTGCTCTCTTTCTTCATTTGTGTGATTATCAGGGTGTTTTCATCACATAATGTCCTATTGAGCTGTACACATGTGATTTGTTTTATTGAAAGCGTATGCATGTAAGGCATTCTATAATAAAGCAGTACACTAAATCACAGAACAAGATCTTTGGAGGAGACTTTCCCTCTTCTACATTAAACAGTCTCCAGTCACAACATTGGTACTCAGCTCCAAAGAACGGGAAAGGTTTCAGGCCATGGAAAGAGGATGACACATTGCAGAATTAGCAAAATGGTCTTTGCAGAAGCCTTGGGATGGGGGCATTTCAGAAAATATGATGCAATTCATGGATCATGAGATATGTAGGCAACAGGTAAATAAAACCAGAAAGGTAAGGTCCAGTCAGAGTGTGTTGGGCACCTTGACTGGAGCACTGAGGTTTTGTAAGATAGGCAGTGGAGAGCCACTGAAGGGTTCTGAGAAGGGAAGAGATGATCAGAGCTTTGCTTAGGGAAGATTAACTTGGCAGTTGGACTACAAGATGAATTGGAAAGTGAAGAAACTAGGGGAAGGGAGACCAATTTGGCTGTAATTACAATTGTCTGTGTGGTATGTAATTAGTCCCAAATTAGGGTGGTAGTGTGAGTGGAAAAGAGGAAATGTATGTAAGAGGCATTAGAGGAGACAAAGCAACTTATTGAATTTTTTTGTGGAGGGAGAGGGAAGAGTCCAAGGAGGCCAGTGAGGGAGATGGGAAGATAAATCACGCCATTAACTGAAGTAGCTGAATTAAGATCTCTTCTTCAAGGGCAAGGCCTGGGCATTGGTGAGTTTTGGTGTTTTGTTTCTGTCTCTTACAGTCAAGCCATCTTCTGAATGTAGAAGCTCAGTGCACCTCAATATGGGGTCTTGGATACCCCCAGAAGAAAGGTGTAGCATTTCCCCAACCAGTTAGATAGTATGTAGATTCTGAATTTCTTATAAAATAGAAACTGCCCTGCCAAAAAGTACATTTATTAACTTTGCAGTGAGTGGCAATATGAGTGGTCATAAAAAGAAGTAAATTATAAATGTAACCTCCAGCCAATTCCCCTAAAGGAAAGTAGACGGTCTTCTCCTCTTTCCCTCATCCTGGTGCCTGAAAGCAGAGTGACAGCCCTCTCGTAGTAGAAGGCGCAGGAACAAGAAACAACCTTAATTCTTGATGATCATACACTTCACTGATCTAGATCATCTCTTTGGACTTTTGTGCAACAAAGAAATTCTTTCTTATGTCCCTGTTGGTTTGAGTCTCTATTACTATAGCTAAATTGATATCTTAAATAATTCAGATCTCAAGCCTGTGATTGTGATTCCTGAGATATTTTTACTTATGTTAAACTATCATTTGGTGATCATTTATTAGACATTTGACACTCTACTGGGTGACAGTGGTGGAACAATGCCCAGCCTGTTCCGCAGGTACGTAGGACTATCCCTGAAAATACATCCCATATCTCCAGCAGGGGTTCACACATAACAAAAATTTGCAGTTGTGGGACATTTTCTAAATGCTAACGCTGATTTCATGCAAATATCAAAAGATATTGTAAACTAGGTTCTACTTTTATTCCCATTTTACAGATGAAGAAACTGAGCCACTGAGAAGTTTGAGAACAATGCCCAAGGTAACAGTGCTAATGGCAATTCTCTGTCTCAAAGTCCACACTTAAGGACTAGACCACACAAACAGCCTCATTGACAAAGCGTGGAGAAAAATCACCTTGAATTTTTCTCTATCATTGGAACTTGAAGCCAGAAGAGACTAGAGATCCCTTCTTCATGGAATGCAGTTCTTCGTTTTGAATTCTTGTGAAGAAAAATTGTGTTCTCCAAAAACTTTCTGTCACTCAAGCAGATGACAGTGAAAGAAATATCCTCATGGCTTTGCTTGTTTGTTTTCTAACCCATCAGATGAGGCCATGACCCCTCAGAAATCTTAGGGCACATAAGATCTTCCTGAAGAAAACCTGTGAGCCTAAGCCAGTGCCCCTTCCCTTCTTGTTTGTCATGAGCATAAAATACAAAGATAACAAAGACTGTCTTGGTATAACTTGAAGAATTTTATTCAACTTCATAGAAGTTAAAAGTAACTTTCAGCTTATTAAATAAAATGCTGGAGTCATTTTTCTTATAAAATAACAAAGCAGATTTGAGTATTCTTCCCATTGTCCAACAGTATAATTCCAAGTACTTACTGTATCAGTGGTAAATCCAATTCAAATTACAGCATGTTTTCCTCTAACATAATTCACCATAAATATCTGTGTGTCTGTATCTAGATAATATCTGCAATCTAATCTAAGAAAAAATATACAAATCAATAGATAGGGTGTGTAATTTCAAAGGGCTTTTTATTTTTTATTCTCTTTCAAGATCCTTGAGAAATGACCAGAAAAGATGGTACACAACCAAACCTTGCAAGTTCAAGTAGAGACAAGGTGGTACTAAAACCTTCCCATCCCACTGTGCAGTAATTTACAACTTTAGCTGCAAAGAATATTGTCTATATACACAAATAACATGACACACATCACCTAGGCAAATCACCACACCCACACAATTTGAAAACGAGAACAAAGTAAAATGTCATGAGAGTTGTAATACAAGCAGCATTCAATTATTATAACAATAATACTGTCTTCCATTTATAAAGTACCTTCCTCCTGCTGAGCTCATGGTGCACTCATATCTTATTATGAAATCTATTAATACATTAGGTTTAAAGTCATCTTTCATACAGGTCATTATGGGTGTTCATTCTCACACAGCCCCCATATGGGGTTACCTAAAATTAATCTTGTTTCCTAAGTAGAGACTCTGAGTATGAAGTGCTACAGTCATGCAATGCAACCAGTCACTATGGAATGGAAAGTAGGCCCCAGTTTTGCATTATATCACAATCCTGCAATTGTCCCTCTGCAAGCCTAGGTCAAATAATCTGACGTCCCCATAGCTCTGGCTCCAGGATGCCAATGATCATACTTGGGAGTGGAAAAGTCTATACAGCTCATGATTCACCTTAGGTGAGGTACCAGTGAGACAGAGCAGCTGGGAAGTCAGGTGGTCATAGCATAATAGCTATTCACATTTCTCAGTCTCTGGGAGTCATGATGTACTCCTTAAAGAGAGCAGAGAAATGTCTACTTTACAAGGTCATTGGGATGATTGGAGAGAAGCAGGCTTCAGTTATTACAGTGCTTGCTGTTACCAGGACAGAGAGAAACTTTGGACAATACTGAGAAATACTTGAACGCTCTTCTGACAGGTCAGAAAAGGCACAGATTTAACTATGTAGATACAGGAGGAAATGACAAATCTTCCATCACTCTATCATTTGAAGGGGAAACACTTCAAATTTACACTGTATTCTTCCTTATTATTTTGACTTCTGCATCAGAAATAATAATTTCTAATTTAAAAAATACTCCAGAATACAAACAACTTTGACTTTGGTGTCATGGTTGACTTCCTTTTATGCAGCCACATCTTAAGTCCAGCCTGAAATGTACTGCCTGTTTAATTTAATTCCCTTATTGTCCCTATACTATGACATGCCCCTTCACACTTCTGCCTGTTAACACACACAAGTCTCCCTTCATAATATGACCTTCATCTCTATATTTACTATAACAACTCAAACCAGTTCTTCCTCGCTCAGCACTCAGTGACCTAGAACTGGAAGGAAGCCAGAGTTGCAGAAAAGAAATTTCCTCCCTGGCTTTTTGTTATGGAAACTGGAGAAGGATCACAGAGAGAATGACCATAGAAAGAAGTTAATGAGGAAACAGATTTAGACCAGAGTGAGCACCATGCACTGAGAACAGAGAGGGAAAAGAATTTTCTAGTTACTGAGCTGGAGGATATGAAGATGAAAAAACAGGAGGACACCTGCCTACCTCCCAGGAGAGCTGGCCTGGCAAGGTTGTGCTCTGACTAAGGAGGCACACAGACTCTCCCAGTTTCTGCACAGCATTCCTAGGTTTGTGGAGCCTCGTCTATGGTCCTGGACCTCAAGCAATTTGCACCGACCAGAGCAACCTGAAGGCCAGGAACACAAATAAAAGTCTAGGGTAAGAGAAGTTTAACCTTTGGGGTTCCTTCATAAGCCCAAGCAAAGAGGCTCAGTGCCAAATTCAATCTGATATTTGAAAACTGTACGTTAGTACTCATCTGATTTTTGTGGTGAAATTTCATCTTAAAATTTTGGGTCTCTAGTGCATCCTAAATAATAAACATTAATGTAGTAAGTGAATGGGAATTCATCTTGTACAGCTATGCTGCTAACTTCCCAGGGGCCTACGTAAGTGCTCAGTGTCTGCATATGCCAGTGTGATAAACGTGATTAACCCAGGTAGAAGGGCACAAGTAGGGTTGCTATCAACCTCCCAGAACCTCAAAACAGTTTTCTTTTCCTGCAATTTAAGACTGAGCCCTTGATTTGTTTCTCTCTACATTCCACCCATTTAACAAGATCTTTTCTTAATGAAACCCAGAACCACTTCCATCTCCTCTTCTCTCCTTCATCAGTGATCCCTTTGTCAGGATGAGGGCTATAAAAGCGATAGTACCACTAAAAGTAAAATAGGGAGGAATGGGATCCTTAAACTAATTTCCTCCCTTCACCCTTAAATGGTGAATTCCAAGCCAGGAGCCACCAAATTCCTCAGATCTGCCCCCATTTCCCTCCTCTGTGATCACATTTGTGAGTTAATGTTTCAAAGAATGTGAGATCTGTGAGTGCTTCAAGCATAAGCTAAAATGATGTTAAGTATTAATAGTGCACTTGTTAAAGTCATTTATATACCCCTCTCATCTTTTATTCTTTTTCCTTCTCTGTTATTATGCACATGATTCTTTTTTTAAGGCTAGACATTATATTATAAAAAATGAGATGCAACAGAAAAAGAGTGTTTTATGCAAATGCTAAGGGACGCGCAAGAATAAATGAAAACAATTTATAATATGAACAGTTCTAAATCAGCTGGTGTTTAATAAAAAACAAAGTTTAGACAAATGTTCCCCATAAATCACTTTTGAGTTTATTTAGCATTCTTTTTCTTCACAACACAAGAGCTCTTAGTTAAGCTGAGGCTATGACTTGGTAAAGTGTTGACAATGATTCCCCTGTGGTTTATACATGTCTTCTCTTCTGATGTTTTTTTCTGGTTTTATATTGTTTCAGCCAAACTGGACAAGATATTATACATTAAAATGTATGTACAGAAAATTAATTTTTCATTTTAAATAAACCAGTATTCATATTCTATTTACAGCTTAGGTTTCCAGTGGCTATGTTCAAGAACCTCAGGAAATCCTGGATCATTTATTTTTCTCATATTCACATCCTGTCTATCAGTAAGTGAATACTCCCTTTGAAAAGCGGCCAAATTCAAATATTCCTTATCACCACCACCCGGTCCACCCTGGAGCATGCCAGCAGAATCTGACTGCTGGACTCTTGAAAGACAATGTCCTTCCTTTTACTCTTGCTCCTCTACTACCTACACTTCATAAATCAGACTAAGTCACATATGTAAGTAGGTGACAGAAAGGACTTTTCTTCCCTATTCTCTTATCATGAACAAAATTCTTTTCTTAAGGCTAGGCATTGTATTATGAAACACAAGATAAAGCACAAAAGAGTTTAAGATGTGGATATTTCTGAAGAGTGTCACTCCCACCTAACATTAAATAAAGTTAGGTAAACTACAGTATTATAACTTAGTCAGAATAGGTCAGACTGCTGAGGTCATAGAGCACCCAAGTGAACTAAATGCCATGGAAGAACTTTACTCCCCTATCCAAGAAAAAATGAGATGCATGAGCAATGGAGGAAGACAGTCCCTTCCTAGTTGTTGGAAGAAGACATAAATTGAAGTATAAAGGAACTGCTCTTGACCACCTGTGGATTTCATGTCAGTAAAGCACTCCTAGAGCTGCAGACACAGGCAGATTTGCATCTACTCCCAAGTTCTGCCTCTGCAGACTCTATCCAGGTACATTAAAATCAGAGGCAGGATGGGAAACTGCAGAGAATACCTGAAAGTGGTACTGACTGAGAGGAAGGCATAAGCTGCCTCTTGTAAAAAAGCTTAAAACATAATGTCCCTGCTCAAATCTTTACAGCATACAAAGCAAAGAGCATTGAGCCAGGTCATTCCACGGCACCCAGCCCATAGGTAGGGGCTTCCAGGCCACTGTTCCATCACTCCCAGCCCAGAGGAAGGGGCTTCCAGGCCACATTTCCACCACTCCCAGCACAGAGGAGGTGAGCTGTGTGGGAACCAACAGCACACTCCACAGCCCCTCTCTCATTTTGAAATGAGGAGACAAGTAAACAAGTCTCAAAATGAGACTTCCAGATCACCTACAGAAACCCCAAAGGGAAAGGAGATGGAACACTCTGATACTCAACCACCTGGTCTCCCTGACCTGGCAACAAAAGAAGATCTGGAAAAAATGAAATCAGAAATAAGTTTGCAGATAAAAGCAGAGATTAAGCCCATAGTGCAAGATGCAAGACATGATTATTAAATCTAGAGAGGACACAGATAAAAAAATAGAGGAGCTGAAGAACATGATGGAATCCCAAAATAGGAAACAAATGCAATCCATAAACAGATATGAACAGATTTCCAGGAGATTAAAAACTCCACTGAAAGTCTACACAGCAGAATGAGCCAATGTGAGGACAGAATTTCAGATATAGAAGATAAGATTG
>NW_004624768.1:14764137-14777096 GCF_000247695.1 Heterocephalus glaber
GGAAACAGTCTTTGTATATAGGGAGGGATGGAGGGGTTGAAGGGAGGGCAGGGGAATGGGGAAAAAATAAGAACCAAGAAAGATTATGTAAAGGTGCAAATTTCCAATGATGAATGTCATTATATTGTATACCTAATATGTACCAAGAAAATTAATTTTAAAAAATAAAAAGATAAAAAATAAAAATCAAAGTAAGTACATCTCTAAAAATATACATGAAGTGAAACAGCAGTTGATTTTGAAAAGTTTGAATTCAAATATTTCAAACACATGGCCTGTTTGTAATGAAAATAAAACACGTAATAAAGCTCTAGACACCATGCAAAAGTGAAGAGGTGGCCTTGTTCTATTCCTCTTGAACCATCAAGACTCTTCTGGTGAGCTCCTGCTATCATCTTCACATAGGAAATTGGAGCCCATGTTCAAAATGATTTTAAAATTAGATGAAGCTTTTCTGAAAAGTGTACCCTGTTCCAAAACATCCATCTCAAAAATAGATACATGAGATAGCTCTCATGTCTCCCTTTCTGGAAGAAGCCCATTTCAGCTAGCAAGCCATTTCTTCTTGGGTCTGACAAATCCAGGCCTTCCTTAGCTAGCAAAGATTAGCACTTCAGTTCTACATAATCATTCAGTCTGTTAGCTACAACATTTTACTCTGCTTGGCATGTACAACTTTATGAATGGGATATTTATGGTAAAAGGTAGCAGAATATACCACCTTAAAACATGCCAGTTGGCATAAGGATTACTTTGAGCTGGAGCCTCTTGAAAAACAAAACCAAATAAGGGAAAATTTTTCTTCCTTCCTCTAATTTGCATACAAGCAGGACACAATTCCCAAGGGTGTTTCTCCTCTCTCTACCTCGAATGAGGAAAATGCCTTTAGACTTTTGTCAGCCTAGAGACAATACCAGAGGGATTTTCAAAACAAACTTTACTAATTTGCCTTTACTACCATGAGTTTTCCATATATTGACTTCCTATAAATTGTCATCCCTGGCGACTCAACATCCTTTTCCTTTGTCCTATTCTTTCTCTAAAAATGTATTATTCTGTGTTGAAGAAGCTATGTAAGTCAGAGTTGTAAGCCATCTCTTTCAGAGTTTCTTTCCTTCAGTTTTCTCCCAAGTATACATGAAATATATATGTTAATAAACTTCTGTGTGTGTTCCTCTTGCTAATCTATCTTTCATTACCAGAGTCCCAGCTGAGAACTTAGGAGGGTAGAGAGAAAATTATTTTTTTCTCTCCTACAATAACAAGGAGTTTGCAAAGAGCTGGAGAAAGGAGGCATATTTGGAAATTGTGTAGGTGAAAGCCAACTTCAAACATTGACATGAATGCTATCTTTGGGAAGGGTGCTCACTTTCCTTGGAAACGTGGGCACTGATTAACTTCAGTTGCAAGATGTTTATGGACATTAGCTGGAAATATATAGGCCATAGCTTGGTACATAGTCAGAGCTCAATAATTGATGACTCTTCTTTGATTTTTTTTTCTGGATAGCCTTGAGCAATCCTTGCAGATTACTTGTTCTAGGTTTTCTGGGCCCAAATACCTCTCATTAGGCAAAACTTGGCCCCATTTATTTTAGCTTTCAGTTCAAAACACAGATAAGAAACAGAAACCCACCCTGGCTAAATGTCTTGCCCAAGGGCAGAAAGTTATTGAATCACCCAGAGAGGAGGCATTAATCTTGGCTTATTGAGAAAGATGCAAATTAGAAGCATGTTCTTTTTCCTTGTAAGCCTTGCGTGTCACCAAGTCCCCAGAGGCAAGAGATAGGGATTTTGTGCATGAGGGATGCATATTTTGGGATATTACTCTTTGAGCCACAAGAGATCTTTGTCTATTATCTCATTTCCTATGAGTATTGCAGAGTGAAGGGCATTCCGTATCATAAAGATTGCAAATGGGTCTGAAGTAGCAGTTGTTAGATTTTTCTGTCCCAGGTATATATCAGGAGGTTCTCCTCTATCTCATCTAAGAGATATTCTTTGAAGGAAAACATGACAAAACCAGGAAAATACTATGAGCTGAGCAAAAAAAAATCGCTTTCAATGCCATGTGGCTGTTGTTACTATGATGCCTTTTATATTAAAAACCATAATCCATGCATATTAGGAAGAAGAATTATAGATCAACTGTAAAATCTTGTTTTATCCAATTTTAATTCAAAGGCAATATAAAATGCTCCCTCTGAAGTTAACTTTACTCACATGGTTAGGAAATAGGAAAAGAATGGGCTTTAGTTCAATAAATTGTTTCAGAGATAAAATTTACAATTTTAAATTACTTATAGAGCCTATGTAACAGAAATTAATTAATTGCCAAAATTCATGTTTCAGAGATAATTTATAGGAGATAAGGCAGAAAGACATGCTGAGTTCTATCAAAGTAGATCAAAACACTTTTTTAGAAAAAAAATAAGTAGGATTTACCCATATTATAGGGAAGTTTTACTAGATATCAAGTGGTGAATTTCAGCAGGCCTCAAAGACAAAGGAAGCCTAAACATATTTCCATGTCTTTTCCACATCTGCTGCATATAGGTAATAGAATTTAAAAGAATATAAGTGTAGAGTGGACAAACAATGTGTAAATATCAGAAATAGGAGTCCTACAAATATTTTTTTACTTTTTAAACATAGACTTTAATATGATAATCACTTTAGAAAATATTAAATATCAGATTAAAATTAAAAACAAACCATTAAATATGCTATACTCCAAACTTTAACTTATTAGAAAACACCTGTGCTTTAACTATATTACTAATCCAATTGGTTTTGTGTAGAATTAAATTAAATTTTTCTTACCTGTGGATATATATTTGACCTTTTTGTATAAAACTCATATATTTATTACTTTTATCTGTGAAAGGTAGTGATCTGTGTCCAATCATGAAAACAAGTACAAATGAATACAAGTACACATCCCATAGTGGTACTATTATGTTGTAAGCAGTTCTAATGCATCTTAGTGGCCTTGAATGATATTGTAGAGTTCAAGTGTGAAGCAAAATGTTCCAGTACATTTTATGCCAGGGAATCACAAGGGGATGCAAGGAAGATATAGAAGGGTAGGAGTTACCTATTAGCAGAGAACAGAACTTACTGGTCTTAAATCTCATCAGCTGTGATATTCTATGATTATCCTTTTGATGAAGAATTAAAAAGGGCTAAAGAATCCAAAAACTGAGTACATAATTCTTGAATAATTATCAGATGACTAATGCTGACTATAAAACAAAAGCCTTAAAATTAGAATGTGTATTGGGAGTAACCCCAATCTGGCTGTGGTCACAATTGTACACCTGGATGCAGATGTTCTGTTTCCTTACAGCTGTTGTGTTGTAAAAATACATCTCAGGAATGTGAGAGGGACTGAACCATGAGCCAGTGAGAGGGGCAGGAGGATCCCAGGAGAGGCTTCTGGGTTATGCTAGAATTCGGAAGACTGAAGAATAGAGAACTGGAGCTAGCTGCCAGGAAAAGAGAGAATTCTAAGAAAATAGCTCTAAGAAAATAACTGCTCCTCTGTGACAAAGGCTCACTAATGTAGTTCTACCTTATAAAAGGTGGACAAAGGGTTATGTAGTGATAAAAGCTTCCCTCCCTGAGTTCACCCAGAATTAAAACTGAAGGTAGAGACTGAAAATTAGAGGGAAATAAAACTACATTAAACATTCCTGCTGGAAAATACCAAGGCTTATCTGTGCTAGACTCAATAAATTCTATGACTACAAAAATGCAAGAAAAAAAATAAAAACTCCCTAAACTCTGGGATTAAAAAAAAAAGTCCTCTTCTTCCAAGATCTTACAGACTTGAGACAATGAGATCAGTAAGTAATGGTAATATAGTGTGGTGGGAGGTGAAATGAAATTTATCAGAGGATGGGAAAAGGACCAAAGGAAGAATAGTGGGCTTAAATTGGTCAGGCCTTCAAAGGTAGATAAAAATGGCCCAGAGGGGGATGGGAGAAGAGGGCAGTTTCAGATATAAGAGCTGACTATGTAAAGGCAGAATGGGAGGGAGGAAGTTGTACCTGGAGAGGAACTCTAGGGAGCACAGGACAGAGAACTGTGGAGGAGAAACTGGAGGCAGAGGCAGGCAGCATCATATCTGAGCCAAAGTCCCTGCCTTGAAATGTGCATTCTAGGAAGAGAAACAAAAAATAAATCATCCAATACCTCATGCAGTGTAGCGTCACAGTGGGCTTTCCTACTGCTGGAAACTGTAATCAAATGCAAGAGAATAAATGGAGAATTGAAGAGGTGAATTCATCAGAATGCCCACTTGTGAGATTTGAATTATCAACATCACTGGATGCCTTGATGAGTCACACACATTGGAAATAACCAAGTCTTTCTTTGATTGTGAGGAAAAATGTATTATAAGTACAATAATAAACACTAAGAGACTGACGTGATGGGGAAGAGAAAATTAACTTTGGAAGAGGAAGGAGGAGAAAAATAATCTTCACAGAGGAGGTGAAGGGGGTTGTGTTTTAAGGATAAAGGGACGTTTATTAAGAACTCAAAAAGAGTTGAGGGGAGTCTAGCAGCAAAGAGCCTGAATGTACAAAGTCAGAGGAATGAGAGGCAGCAACAGGGAGCTAGAGAAAGGAGCTTAGGCTGGGAATTCTTGATTAGGATGCCTGAAAAATGGGTGTCTTGGGAAAAGGGGTGAATGATAAAAAGGAAAAAATTTATTTTGCCAGTATTTGGGAGCCCCTGAAGGATTTCAAGCCGGGATAGGATGAGAAATAGAGAGTTTCACGAAGAGCATAATCAGTTCTTTAAGCTATGGGAAGTTAATTAGGAAATGTGAGAAAATTGCCTCTATAATTTTCTTAGCCTGTACGTAGTTGATGTTTGAAATTTTGTTGAAATGTAGTGTTATATATTCTCTCCCTTTGAAAAGATAAATGGAGTTTTCAAAGCCCACTACATTTGGTTGGGTGAGTTGCTTGATTAGTTTCAGAGACAACCCTAAACCAAGAAACTGGCAAAAAACAAAACAAAAAACAAAACAAACAAACGCTAATCACAGTGGCTTCTTCCAAAGGATGGAAATGAATGTGGAAAGGACAGAGGGGCGAAAGAGACCTACAGTGTGATGATGTGCCCTTTTCTGTCGTCTAGATGTGCCAAAGCATAGATGTATCATCACTCTCATATTATTTGCTTAATTATTCTTTAACAAAAATCTTTGTGTATGTCTCCCTTTATATAATTTTAATACATGGAGTTTTATTTGCTGGCAAGCACAGGCTTTTTAAAGAAAATAATTTTTGCAAGAAGGGCCCATAACTAAGAAAATAAATTTGAATGAAAAACAAAACTCTAGTTCTCATGTCATGAAGACAAAAGTCGAGAATGAGTTGAAAGACCCAAAGATACTAAAGACAGCATCAATGGCATTTAAAGTTTTGAATATTATAGGAGGCTTTAGGTTTTTCCTTTGACTGGAGATAAAATTTAAACAGGTGGGAGGAGGAAGAGAGAGTTATTACTAACTTATTTTGCTGTGGGGTTATTTGGCAACTAAAAGAGACTTTAGACTGGTATGAGCTGAAGAAAAATAAGTAAATGTAAGAACTACTCAAAGTAGAAGAGGAAGTAGGAGGTGAGAGTTTTCTGTTTAAATAAATTTAAAATCTCAATACTGAAGAACTATATCCCAGGCTACTAAAGGAACTTGCAAGAATCTCAGAATCAGTAATCCTAATCTTAGAGTATGCTTTGCAATCAAAAGATCAAAGATAGTAGCGTCTTAAATTTTGAGATCGAGGGGAAAACTGAACATGAGGCATTAAAGATATTGACATGTGGACCTTTCTTTTGGGTGAAAATAGACAGGTACTAGGGTAATAATTCTCTCTTCTAGAGATTAGAGGGACCCTGAATTATCTTGGGTTTACACAATCTTTGTGCAGCTAGACCACAGACTCAGAAAGTAAAACAAAACATGGCCCTGTTTGTAAGCATTGTACGGGCAAGAAAGAGAGACAACTCAAGCAGCAATGAACTAGGTGGTGCCTTACACAATTACCTTTATCATCAGTGACATATATGGTTTTGTGCTTGGGAAGAACCTCAGGCCCTCTCAAATAACTGTCCTCTGGTCAGCAGGAATAGTAGCTCCCCATTATGGTTTGACAGAACTGACAGTTCTGCAACTGACAGTTACATTTGACTTGGCAAAGAGAGATCTCAGGGCCATGCATTAGCCAACTTTAAAAAGGTATCCTGAAAGTAATAGTCATTTCAAAGGATGGGGATTTCAATGTCACAATGTCTGCCCTGTTAAATGGTTGGGATATATATAATAGGTTTATATTGGTTTTATGAGAGAATGGAGCATTAACATTTCCTTGTTAGATGAAATTTCAACTTTTGGAAGGAGTATTTTGAAGTTGTACTGGTTATGGAGTCCTGATTTAATTACTACAATGTTCAGAAAGGGAGATTATGTATGTCCCTATAGAAGGAAAATCCTCTTCAGCTCTTTCCTTTCATATTTACAGTGTTTCCTCTATAGTAGGAACTGTGCTAGATGCAAACATGTGCATTTGTGACTCTGGATGCTCACATTCTGGTGGGAGAGCCCAAGAGGTAATGATCATCATATGGGGTCACAAGGCTAGCAGAAGACATCTTAAGAGAAGGGCTGACAGAGCAGATAGGAGCTTGGATAAGTCTCCTAACTTCCTGACATTTCTAAATCTTTGCCAGTTGGAGCAGAGAAGTGGGGTGCTTCAAACCTAGAGCACAGTAAATGTGAAGGCTCCATGTTGAATGAGGTTGGAGTCATAGCAGCCTGGATCCAGAGAGAGGGAGGAGCCTTCATTTAAAGGAGAAGACAGATGAGGGAAAGGGCACCTGTCAGAAAAGTATTCAGAAAACCTTCTGTATGGAGGGAAGTAAAACTGACCTGCTCTCTTTGCCCAACAAAAATTTAACTTGTTTATCTCTTTTACACTCAGTCTAAATAGTGATAACGATACACAACAGTGCCTACAGTTTATCCTTCCCTCCCTTCCTCCCTCTCTTCTTTATTCTTTCTCTCTTTCTTTCTTCCTTCCTTTCTTCCTTTCTTTCTGCCATCCTGTCTTCCTCCCTACCACCCTCCCTTTCTGTCTTCCTCCTTTTTCCTGTCTTCCTCCTCCTTCCTTCTCTTCTTTTTTTCTTCATTCCATTAGGAATCTGTAAATTTTTTAAAAATGGTACGAATAGTTAAGACAATACAGGAGAATGAAACAATGCAATGTAGAGTAACTTAAACATGTTATTTTTTTCTATTTTTTTGGTACTGGGGATTGAACTTGGGTCCTTGGGTTTGTGAGGCAGGCAGGGGAACCACTGAGCTAAATCCCCGGCCTATTTTTTTCAGTAGACTGTAAATATTTATTATCTTTTCCTTTATTTATTTATTTAGCAAACAAGTACTTTTTAAGCACCAACTTACTCTGGGCCCTGCATAAACCACTGGGAATTCAGAAATGAATGAGATAATCCTCTTGTTTGATTTCATGCTCCTTTGTTCTTTGGGGGAGAGTCCGGCAAATAGATAAGTATACAAATAAATGAATAATTTCTGAGATGGACACATGCTTTGGTTATTGGCTTGCTTGTTAGCAGACCTATTCAGGCTTTTATGGACAAGGAAAACTATTTCCTTACTCTTTTGCCAGAGGCTTTTTTGGACCCTACCAAAGGGAAGCTAGAGGGAGGAGCAGGTCCTGCTTGTGCTGTCTTTGTGCAGCAGACATGAACTCAGCATCCTCCATCCATTAAATCTGTTGTGTGTTCTTTCCTGTGGTGGGCAGTCAGGTGTGGCCACAAGAGAAGACATGGGGAGGCTCATCATTGGAAGACTCACAGGTCCTGGAGACAGCAGACAGGGCACTAAATGCAGGGGCCCATGGGGGATTCAGGATGGTCAAGAGAGGGGTAGGAAATGTCAAGGGAAAACCGAAGCAGGATCCTTTACTGGAATTTCCCTGGAAAGGCAAGAGAGGGCAAAGTTAGCAAAAGTAAATAATCCAGGCAGGGTGTGAGCTCTGAAGCAGTCCCTAGAGGCTTAGCATCTGACCCAGGGCTGATTAAGACGTGGGGATATTGTCTCCTGTGTGGAGGGGCATGTGGAAGAGGTGTGGCTGCAGATGGTTAGGTGCATATCCAGGGCAAGCTCCCAAGTGAGAAAGGTGTTTTTAAGATGTCAGCAGATAAACTCTCTGCTAAGCCTTGTCCTGTCATGTGCCATACCTGCCCATTGGTCTGGCCCCTCCTCTGGTTCTGGTAAAGATTGTGTGTGTGTGTGTGTGTGTGTGTGTGTGTGTGTGTGTGTGTGTGCATGAGTGTGTGTGTATGTGGGGCCCTTCTTGCAGTCCTCTTTTATTTGTGCTTCAACTCATTGGGGCTGGAGACTGCTTTGCACAATTATTAGTAGCTGGATTACTTCACTATTTAATTTTTATTTCTTAGCCATTCTAACACTTTTGTAACCAGTTTCTTATATTCATGTTCCTCTGATCAGTACATGTAGAGAGGTTTCTGTCCATCCTACATGTTAATACAGAGAGTGAGGGAGGGAGAATGCTGCCTGGGGTTGGTTGATCAGGCAAGGTCTTCCTGAGGAAATTACACTTCAAATGTGATGGAAACAGTGTCGAGGGACAGCCCTGTATAACTCCAGAGGGCAACCTCACCAGGCAGAAGATTCGTGAGTGCTGAGGGGAGGGCAAGTTTGTCCAACTGTAGAACTGACTTGGCAGGACTCTATTTTAACCTTCAAGCATTTCTCACTACAATCAATTTCAGATTCTTTAGCCTATCCTAAGATTTTGGCAGCCAGTGTACAGTGCTCCCAAGTCCAGAGGAACTCATAACATTTTGGTAGACTCTGTACCTTGCCTCTAAGTCCAAGTGGTTTCAGAACATTCTGGTAGTTCTATACATTGCTCATAGGTACACATTGTTCCAGAACTTTCTAGTAGCCTGCATGCAGTGCTTCTATGTTCACCCTGGAAGGATCCATTTGACAATGCTTCCCCATCTCTGTTTCTCTAGAGGCTTTGGTTGTGATCCAATTTTTTTAAAAAAATCTAACCAATGACCTCTCTTTTGCTCTATATGTTTCTAAAGCTGCTTGTCTCCCCCATATTTCTCTCTCCTCTTTTTCCTTTTCCCTCCTCAATCTCTTTTTTCTGTTGTTTCTCTCTTCTAGAAATCAGCTGTGCTCAGGAAGAATATCCATCCTTTTCTGGATGTTGGCAGGGAGTCTGCCTTGAATCACAGATGGATGAACAGAGCTTTCCATCAAATAGTTGTCTCAGACACTGTGATATTCCTCATTACTGCTGTTTTCAATTCTCTTTTTTTGCAGTCATGTGTTTTTCATTGTAGAATCAGTTTGCTACCAGTGTCATCTGTGTGGTGACAGAAACCCCACATTGGGGATTGGTGTCCTTTCTCACAAACCGATGAGCTCTGTCCTTCAACTTAGTTTTATTTGGCCTTGGGAAGTGGTATCCAGTTTATTGAGCTCTGAGGGGTGAGCACAGACCTTATCTGCCTTCCCAGGAGATGGTGGAGCTTTTTATAGAAATTTTCATCAGAAGGTGGTCACATTGGTGTCTATTTAAGGCTAGATGGACACAGCAGGCTATTGTTTGCAAACAGGAAGTTCTAATCTAAAAGCCTTTTTCCATTTGCTTCGAAGGCATTTAAAAAAATAATACCACAGGTAAGCTCTATCAGATCTGTATAGCTTAGTGGTAGGGCAAACCAAAATATTTTTGTATGAAAAGAGATGCATGGTGAATGTGACTTTGATCTTTGTCTACCCTGGACGATGGACCAAAAGTCATTTATCCAGGACAAGGTATATTGAAAAGTGGGTTTTGGTACAAAGGCTATATTGCCTGTTATCACAATGCTAGACATTCATTCTACATGTTCGTTATGGTTCTACAAATCAGAGAACCAAAGACAATGGCAGATTCTTATCTCAGCTCATGAAGGGTCTTAGAGGGGCAGGGCCAGAATGCTTTGTGGAGATGATGGTTATTTCTGTACTTTTAATGATAGAGCGATGACAAGGCAATTCTACAGAATTTTGGGCAGAGTGGCTGCTTCTCACAATTGTTATTTAGGAAGTCCTTATTGTTTTTTTGTTTGTTTGTTTGTTTAAGGCTTATTTGGGTTGTTCCTTTTTACCACTTTATTTCTCAAAGAAATGATGAACTTTTCCTATTTTCAAAGGAGGAAGAATTACATTTTAGGTAGATAGGCATGCATATACTGAATGTGCTATGACTATACTTTGCATTAAGACCAAATCCTCCCTCCATCAAGAAACCTTCCAAGACTACTGTAGCACCAGAGGCCACACTCCTCTGAAGCCAGCTATGTCTGACCCTCATATTTGACAGCCCACATACAGCACCATTGGAAACTTTTGAAGATGTGTTAAAGGTATTATTTTTTAAACCAGTTTATTTTTAATACTGTATCCATGAATTTTGAATCATCTCCTTAATTCAGTCATAAGCTACTTAAGAGTAGGAATTGGAGTTTATAATTCTTAGGATCCTTATGATGCAACCTGTACTAAGCACAGGGCAGATCTCAATAGATTTGGCAGATAGATGATTCAAAAACAATTTTACAAATTGTGCTTTCTTTTTTGGTCTGGAATTTTCAGCAACAAAATGAAAGTTATGAGAGGGCTAAAATATTTTTCCCAATGCAATTATTTTTGCTGATACATATGTTTAGTGTTTTAAAATGAGAGGTGGCTGTGGTGGTAACACAAATTCCTTTAACATATTCGGGTGCACAGTGTTTTGTGTTAGTATGGATTAGCACACAATCCAGAAAACTGACATTACAGCATCTCTGAGTCACTGACAGGTTTTAACTTATGCTAGCAGCGACCCCCAACTGTATGTTAGCACCATAGTGAGCACCATCAACACACAGGGAAGTGAAAATTAGCCTGAAATATTAATGCTGTAATTACTTGTGGACTTTCCCCCTAAAATGTCAAGTTGCCACAAGTAAGCTACCTGTTATTCCTAACCAGAGCTCTTTGAAAACATATTTAAAATCTTCCAGACGAATATTCAACACAATTTTATAGTAAAACATCTCTGTTAATGAATATCTTGACATGTTTAACACTTCAATTGTACTGGTTTTTAAAAACCTGTGTGTATTTACTAAATTCTGAGGAATAAAAATAAAATAAATAAAAATGCAGGCTGCTAATATCATGACTTTTTAATTACTGATTTTTCTCCACCAATCTTTCTCCAGCCCATTATTTCCCATTCTTAATACGTAGCACCAAATTTATCTGACTGATGAGGCTGAAAACCAGTCATTCTTGGCTCTTTTTATTCTTTTAATAAATTTATTGATGTGTAATTGATATACAAAGAATCGCAGATGTTTAATGTGCATAATTTGATGAGCTTGGACATACATAAACACATGTGGAGCCATCACAATCGAAGTAGTATCCTATCAATGTTTTACCTCTGATTCTTTTCCCTCCTCCTACAAATCTAATCCACTGCAGGTCCTCCACCACTAAGTCCAGCTCAACTGCAAAAGATAGCTTCTCTTTCCACCTTCAACTTAGTCCAAGCATCCTCATTTTCCCTAGATTGACAAGAGTCACCCCAATGGGCTCTTGCTTCTATGTCACCTCCCTATTCTGCACAACAACTAGGGTGACCATCCTCAACAAATGTTGATGAGATCTCAAACTTCCCTGCTTTGGATGTCCCAGTGGTTTCCTACTGCAGTTAGAATATTACTAAAAGCAAATCTCTGCTAAAGGTGTGCAGTGGTACATCATTTTGGGCTTAATTTGCATTTTCCAAGTGAATAGTAATTTCAAGATTCTTTTCATTATGTATTTGTCATCACATCCACATATCATTTTAGTGACCTATCTATTTAAATATTTCCCTCACTTTTGTAAAGTAAGTTCTTTGCTTTCTTATTGTTGGGTTTTGAACGTTCTTTATATATTCTAGACACAAATCTGTTATCAAAAGTGTTTTGCAAATTTTCCTCTCAGTCTATGTGTTATCTTTTCATTTTCTTAGCAGTATCTTTGCAGTGACTTTTGAAGAACGTGTATTTATAGATTTGAGGTGGTCCACCTCATCAATCTTTTATTATATGGATCACTCTTTTATTATCATATTTAAGAAATTTTTGCATAATCTAGGTTACGAGGTTTTGCACTATGTTTTCTTAAAGAAGCTTGAGAGTTCTTTCTCCCCTACTCCTGTCACTGTCTGTTTCTCTCTCCCTTCCTCCTTATCTACTTTCCCTCCACATTTTTGCCTGATTTCTTTCTTGTACATATCTAACTATACCAGCACCTTTTGTCAAAAAGAAAAGATTGTGCACTCTGCACTGCTTTGCTTTGTCATCTTTGTCAACAATCAGTTGAATAACTTTGTTTGGATCTATTACTGAGCTCTCTATTCTATCACATTGCTCTGTGTAGCACCAATATCATTCTGCGTTGATTACCCAATCTATACTGTAAGTCTGGAAATCAAGCAGCGTCATTTCTCCAACATTGGTTTTTACTTTTATAATTTTTTTAAATATTGCTATTACGATTACTTGGATATATCCAATCAATGGTGTGTGGGTCCATGTATATAATACAGCTTGTTTCTTCTTTTAATCCCTCTCACCTTTCCACCAGCCTCCCTCCCTCCTCCTTTAAGTGCCCATTCCCTATTTTTATTCTTGTTGATATTATTAATCTTAGCTCATGTTTATGAGTTATAATGTTTATATTCATTGAGGCTATGTTCCTGTACATCGAATATCTGTATTTTACATAGTTCCCCTTCTCTCCCTCTTTGCCATTGTCCTTGATTTCCTGGACCTTTTCCTATTTGCAAGAGATCCATC
>NW_004624768.1:14794621-14816484 GCF_000247695.1 Heterocephalus glaber
GAAAGCAAGATCTTTGCACTGAGCTACATCCCAAGTCCTTTTTTAATTTTTTTTTTTTTTGAGACAGGGTCTGGCTAAGTGGCTAAATTGTCCAGGCATAATTCAAGGTTGCAATCCTCCTGCCTCAGCCTCCCAGCATGGTGGGATTACAGGTAGGTGTCACTATACCTGGCTTCTTGCCCCACCTCTTGTCTCTTGTACAATATTGGTCTCAACTTATTCTCTACTTCTCTCCTTTAAGGGTTTTCCCTGTGACTCTATTTTGCTTGAAATTATAATCCAAAAAAGAAAGAAAAAAAATAACTTTCGTATTCACTGCCAGAAAGAATGTCGAATTGGAAGTTATAATATCTAGATTTTTACCTCAATTCTTCAACTAACAAGGTATGACCTGTTCAATATAAGTGACTTCTGAGTTTTATCCTTCTCAACAAAAGTATGTATTTGGTGTATCTACAGTTTTAAAACTATTTGTTAGACACTTTTATTCAACAGGTAGAGAAAGAAATGTCATTGATTAGATTCTGATCTGTTCAGGAACTTTCTCTGATGGTGTTTATTCTTCTCCAGGTGATATCAAGTCTTCCTTCAGGTTGAAGAGAACTTCTTTCATTGTATCAGTCAGTGCTTACTAGACAAACAGATTTAATACAAGATATACAAATATATAAAGATTTACAAGTTTGGCTTACAGTGGCTGCCCACAGAGTCAGGTGTGGAAGAATACAAAAGGTCTGCCTGTGCACTGGTGATCCGAAGGGTCCAGTCAAAGGCCGGGAGCTCACTGTAGGGTCCCACTTGTGTCCATATCAAGAAGCAAAGGGCCCACAACGGGAGGCTGAAGAGTCTGTGTTGGAAACCAGGAGACAATCTCCACAGTGAAGATGAAGACTGGAGCTCCTCCAAAGAAATAAAAGCAAGCCTTCCCTTTGTTTTTCCCTTCTGTTCCATTTAGGCCACAAACCTTTTGGTTGGTGCCACTCACACCCAGGGTGGGCCTTCTGTCTTCCGTAAATTCCTTTAGCCACACCCAGAAGAGAGCTGTGTGTTCAGCCACATTCTATTTTATTTCCCAAACTTCCTGTGATGCAACCTGTTGGCCTCTTGGCTGAGATAAGATTAACAGTAAAAATATGGCAGCATTTGAAATTGCCTATTTAAGGTTTAACCATTTGGTGAGCATTATCTTTCTGCTCTCTCTTGGTGTCATACACCTGGACCCCGAAAGCCACCACAGGACAACATGAAGACTCACACACCTGTTCTGGACTTTTGTCTTTCAGATGGTGCTTCCATTAATTCCAAGGAAAGTGGTTTAGTGATAACTACTGTGTTGGAAGGGAAGAATTACACATTTGCTGTGAGAATCAGATAAAATAAATATAGTTGCTTATTAAGGACATTTTAATTCAAATTTTATAAAATTGAAAAAGGTCTTAGATCTTTTGGGAGAGAGTAGGAGAAGCAGTGCTATCTGTGGGGTAATTGTACGTCATTATAGTGAGTTGAAGATGGTCAATATTGGACATCAGGTCTGAGAATATCAGACAGAGTATCAACATGTTGCAAAGACAGGCTCCTGTGAGTCTTGTGTTATAATGTATGAGGGGTGAGTGAATAAAACAAAGAGCTCAGAAAATTTTGAAAGGACACAATGACTTTAATCCAGTGTAAGAAGGGCTATCATAGAGAAAGAAGATCTAATGTGAAATGGGAAAGGTAACCAGAGATAAGGGGCTTATTTTGTCTCAATATAAGGGAAGAAATTTCCATCGCTTACAACTCTCTTCTAAAGAAATAATCTACCATGTGAAGTCATGAGTTCACTGTCAGAGACGTTCAAAACAAGACCAAACAACAATTTTAGTGGAGAGAATCAAGTAATAAAAAAAGACTTTGATTATGGGTTTTTTAAAGAATACATCCCTACATTTTAGGTTTTAATTAAATTTAAGTTCAGTGATACTTCATTCTCACTCTGCCTCCTTTCTTTTACAGCCCTGGCACATCTTCTCCTTACTTTTCCATTTTACCTTTCCCACTACTCTTTACCCATGGCAGTGACAATCTGCTTCTTATCACCAAATGTAAATCTCATTCAATTAAGTTTGGCTCCATGAACACTGGTTGAGCTCCTATGGTGCTTACATTTTGTGATAAGTGTAATGGAGACACAAAAATGAGTAACACAGAGACTCTCATTTCAGGGAATTTCAGAGACTCACAAAAGGAAAAGATAAACCCAGAAATAGCTATTACATAAGACAGAAGATGAACACTGCAACTGAAGAAGTTGGTGGAGATCACATCTAAAGGAATTGCTTTAGGAAAGCGGTATCATCTGATAAGGACCTAAAAGATTATAGAAGACTGATTTCAACACACAAAGACAGAGAAATATGGGCATTTCTAGGAATGTGAACACCTTGAGTGAAGAGACAGAAGTAGAAAGGATTTGGTTGTATTTGGGACCAGCAATGGCATTGGCATGACAAAATCAAAATCAGATTTGGAACATAAAGTGGAGAACTTTGAATTTCAAGGGAAGAAATTTTTATTTATTATAATTGAAAAAGCAATTGCATAGTATTTAATATTTAATAGAGAAGCTGGGTGTGGTAGCACACCTCTGTAATTCCAGGATTTAGGAGGCCAAAGCAGGAGAACCACCTCAAATTCAAGGCCAGCCTGAGCTATATTTTGAGATCCTGTCTCAAAAAACAAAAACAAAAGATTTAATAGAGAAACAGTATAATAGGCATTGTTCTTATGGAGAAAATCAGCAGATACTGTAAGATACTGTGATCATTTTAGAAAAAGCAAAGTTCTAAAGAGAAAAAGAATATCTGTGGCAAGTAAAAAGAACCATAGAATCTCGGTTTAAGATATTTTTTTAAAATATGCATTTGTATTCATTGGAGAAAAATTCAGAAAGTATGAAGAAGTACAAAGAAGAAAATATAAATGACTAATAATTCCACCAATCAATAAAATAGATTAACGTTTTTAAGATATATCTAACCTAACTTTTATTTCTCTATTTATATTTCTTCACAAATTTGCATAACAGCTGCCATACCCCTTTGAGCATTATCGGTTTCAGTGGTCATATATTCCAATTAATCTTCCATGTCAGGAAATATACTTTCATATTCCACTTTACTGGCTGCAGAGTATCTTATGTACATGTGCATTTTAATTACTTGAACCAGTCTGTTACTGGGATTCTTAGGTGGTTTCTAATTTTGACATAATGTTGTAGTGCTGTGTGTATATTCATTTCTGAATCACTTTCTGATTACTTCCTTACATGAGCTTATAAAAGTGGAATGGGTCACAGATTGCTGCTGAGCTATCCTTAGGAGTTGCTCACTACTTTTCCTTTAATGTGTGAACTCTGAATCTTTGCTTGAGCCCGTGGATGCCAAACATAAAAGCTATATTTTCAAACCATCTTTTCAAGCTGATTAGTGTATTAGTCACCAAACAGCCACCAAATACCTTAGAAGTCATTACCAAGTCCGATTAATCATGCAATAAAGTAAGTTTCCAGGTCCCTGGCATCTCCTATTGGATACCACACCATCCCGCTACTGCCCACCTTCAGAAAGAAGAATATACTTTTTGTGAGACCCAATTTAGCAACTTAGCAATACCAGCACCATGTGGAGAACATTCTCCTCCATTTTGCAAATATGTGACTTCCACCTGCAATCTGTCTCCCAGGAGAAAACCCCACCCCTAACTGATGCATGTAAACTCAAGGTAAAATAAACAGAAACTGTGTTTCAGGTGAACTGCAACAAACCTTTACCCAGGGGAATGGGAGCAACTAACTATGCTTATGTTGGTTGCTGTAACCAGCTTCTGCAACAATCCATAACCCAGGGGAATGGGAGGAGGGACTTTTTCTGTGATTTTTCCCTTTAAATATGCAGTCCTCATTTCAGTTGGGGCCTTTTGTCCTCCAACTTGGTTGGAGTGTACATGGGTCCCGGCTGGAAAATAAAATTCTCCAGTGAGCTATTGTGACTGTGTTGTGCTTCAAGAGATCATCGCTAATCTAATCCAGGAACAAGGTCCAACACTTTTATCTTGTCTTCTATCTTGTTGGTTCAGAAGTTGTTTTTTGTTATACAGCTGAACTAATCCTAACTAAAACAATGGCTTTGAAAGTTTGCACATGTTTAAGGCTTTCTGTAGACATTGCCAAACTTGAGTTCTGTGCTGATGAATATTCCCACATGTGATATGTAAATTAGGGTCCCTTCTCCATGTGTCCTGGGTAACACTAGCTATTCTAATTCTTTTTAAATCTTTGCCAGTTTGGTAGTTGATAAATGGTATCTCTTTGTTTTAATTTGGATTTCCAGTCTTACATGCTTTTGAATCTTTTCCCTATTCTCTTCCAATCCCCCTCCCCATACAAATTTCTCTTTCAATGGAATTTCTGAGACATCTTCTATGTTAAAAACATATCCTGAATAATTAAGCAGGGGCTTTGCTTTTCTTTTAATATCTTTCTGCCTTCCATTTCAAAAAGCAAGGCTTCTGACCCAAAGTAATGCACTGAGAGCTCTTTCCTTGCCTTTCGCTGATGATATTCTTTCCCTGGCCACCTGATCTTTCTCAGTTTGGCAGTGTGCTCATTTGTCTCTTTAAACTGCTCAGGCTATTTTATAGCTGAAGAAGGACATTAAGGTATAAGTGACCAGCATATTCAGCAAATCACAAGTATATAAGGAGATTCAGTGTTCACAGCCACATTTATTTTTTCCTTCCTGTATTCTTGCCTCTTTTTTCTCTTTCTCTCCCTTAGCTACCAGGCTATACCAAGGCTTTCTTTTATGACCCTATATCCCTTTTACTTGGAGGAATTAAATTCTTTTCTAACAGGCTTTAGAATTTCCTTCAATAATCAGTGAAAACTGCTGTTCTCTTTGCATTCAAGAAAAGAAAACTACATTTTTCACCCATTTCTCTTTCTGTAACAATCAGGTCCTTTATAAAACCTGCTTGAGGACAACAACAAAACAACAAAACTTCAAGAACAAACAATAGTTGAAAATAATACAGCAAAGTCCTAACCCAAACTTTAAAATCTTCACGATATTTGCCAGTCATCTTGTCTCCTTTCTTCCTCCACCTAGTCTTCC
The DNA here is from genome assembly GCF_000247695.1 of Heterocephalus glaber. The sequence goes on from NW_004624768.1 coordinate 14,799,778, forward strand.
CCTAATATCTGCTTCTATCAACTCCTCTTCCTTCCACAGCATCATGTTGGAGTTAGCATCTTCTTAGAGAAGACTTTCTCCCCAGAGATTCACTTCCAAATGGATGTCTTCACACAGATTGTCACTTCCTATTGCCTACATTGCCATAACATTAACATGGAGAAAACTTCACTGGATTTTGAAATCCAAATCCAGTTATGAGACAAAGGAAAGGTAGTGAGATTAGTGGTAAAGTACACTGTACAGTGTTTTCTCCATTGCCATTCTCATTTAACACTCGGGCTGCTCGGGAATTTCTTGTACATCATCTTGCCTGCACAGTTCATTCAGGAGCTGCTAGGAGTTCATCTTGGAATTTACATTCCACCCTCTGTGTTTTATCTAAGAATCTTTGTCTACCTGCATCACTTTGGCTATTTCTTAATATGAAAATTTACTTAGTACGCATTATGTGTCAAGCACTTTTCATGCATTATCTGGTTTAATTCTCAAGATACACTTATGAGGCAAAAGCTATTAATAGCCTAATGTTAAAGGTGAGAGTAAGATTCAAAGACCCAGTTAGTAAGTGTTGGAAACAGGATTTAAACCCTGAAAGACAAACTTCAGAGGTTTACATCACATTAATGACACTTTTCTGCCTCTTTCTAGATTCTGCAAGCTTCTCCTCAGTGGCTGCATTATTCTTCATTTCCATATTGCTCTCTGTCATTCTGACACCTCTGCCTGAAGGCCCTTCTGCCATCTGCATATCAGCTTGCATTATCCTGAACTCTTGACTTGCCAAGGCCTATAAGTTCAATAGCACTAAAGCAGCTATATCATGGACTGTTCATTTGGACCCTCACATCCCTTAGGGCTGGGGAGACCAAATGAGATCTTAAGTGGCAACAACTTCAACCAAAGACAAACTGTAGCCATTGGGTTTTCTGGCAGTCTGCTCTGATGATCATAGCTAGCAATAAGTCGGTTTTAATAACACATCAGCCACAATTTTTGCATTACATCATTTGATGCTCACATCAACCCTAGGAGGAAGGTGCCATTATGGTTCTGATTTTACAATAAGAAAACCGAGATCAGAGGTGTTCTATTAAATGCCCCAACTTGAAGTGAACAGCTCTCACATCCATTATTGAGTCCATCTCTCCTCAAATTTAGACTTTTCTTTCTTAGCTACCATAATACAATGTTTTATCCTTTTAGTGTTTTTGGTATAGCATGTTATTCAACAGCCTATCCCCAAATCCAATCACATTTTTCAGTCACATCATCCAGTGCTTCACCATGCACATATATCCAGTTTTACCTATTCACATTAAGTCATATTATAGGTGGAATTATATATTTTTTACATTTTCCATTAACATTCCATGAACCATACAACTCTCTGGCACTAAATTTGAAATCCTGAAAAATATAGATGATTTCCTAGCAACGTATCAGTTATCCAAAATTGACCCAATAAGTGGAAAATTTAACAGTTTAGTTATAATAGAAGAGAATAATAACCACTAGGATTAAGCAGGTTTCCAGCTGAGTTTATCTGATCTTTAAATAATAGGTAATTCCAACGTTCTTCAAACCAGCCATAGATAAGAGATGGACATTTATCTAATTCATTTACATTTATATAAAGACCTCAGAAAACAAAAACATTGCATAATCTCAGTTCAAGTAGAATATTAGAAAATTGATCTTGCAAAGCTATTAGGAGAATAATGCATTATGACAACATGTGGTTTAACCAGAAAAATCATTGGTTAATATCAGAAAATTACTCTGCATAGTATACTATATCAAGAAAATAAAACAGGATAAAAAAGTTGAAAATTCTGAAGTGATGTTAGATAAATTTTAGCACTATTTTAATAAAATGTCAAGTAAAGTTAAAGGGGTAAATAAAAAATAAAATTACTAAGTAAACCAGAAAGTATTTTAAATGGATAATATTTAAGTTAAAAAAAATGAGGCAGGGATACTTTTAATTACTGTTATAATGTGACATTAACTTAGAAATTCTAACAAATACAAAACTATTACATAGTACCGGAAAGGAAAGCTAGAATTGTTTCATGATAATCTTCTTTTGCTTAAAAATCCCCAAAGACTAAAAAAATACAAGTTCTAATATGACATTTTGAGTTAGAAATGTCCACTTAAATATTGAAATGGGAAGGAAATATGCCATGCATAAAAGCAAATATAAATGAGAAAATATTTTAGAAATGCATTTATAAAAATGGTATTATAAGAACATGATATAATCTTTTGGATAATATAAAACAATATCTAAACAAATGGAAAAAAGTCTCACTTGGGGCAGGGTATTTAGCTCAGTGGTTTCACCACCTGCTGTGGAAGTGCAAGGACCTCAGTTCGATCCCCGGTACCAACAAACAAACAAACAAGCAAAAAAAAAAAAAACAAAAATCAAAACAAAATAAAAAGTCTCACTTTGGAAAAGAGTCAAGATCATAAAATATAAAATCTTTATAGTTTAATAACTATCACAACATTTCAGTAAAACACATGAATATAGAAAGTGAATATTATACTTCATACAGAAAAAAATAATTTTTAAATAATAGCCAAATATTTAATATAAAAAGGAAGAATGGAGAGCTAATCCTGGCATTGCCAGAATTTACACTATTTTGAAAGTACTATAAACTAAATCAATATGGAATTGTTTAGACAAAACAAGATTCAGAGTACAGAATAGAAAATCTAGGTATACATGTCAGCCCCTATGAAAACTTCGGTAATTGGAACAGAATACGCTTTAGTATTGGTACTGAAACACTGACTACTCATTGGAAGGATAATAAAATTGGGTTTTGGGCCGGGGATTTAGCTCAGTGGTTTCGCCACCTGCTGCGCAAGCTCAAGGACCCGAGTTCGATCCCTGGTACCAAAAAAAAAAAAATTGGGTTTTTATTTTATACATTATATAAAATTATTTCTAAATAGGTTAATAACTTAAATGTAGCAATGAAGTAATGAAGTCCTTAGAAGTTATTTTAAAGACAATATGTCCAATCCAAGGACAGGAAAATCTTCCTAACCTAGACTAGAAACCTTAAAGATATAAAGAAAAGAGATTTTGCAGGCATGGTGGCACAAGCCTGTACTCTCAGCACTCAGGAGACTGAAGCAGGAGGATAGCCAAAGGTTCAGCCTGAGCTACATAGTGCTTTCAAAACTAGCCTGGACTACATAGCAAGATCTTGTCTCACAAAACCAAAGAAGGAAAAAAAGACAAGAAAGATACCATTGATCATTGTCTTTGTTCATTCAGTCTGCTCTAACAAAATATCTAACATTAGGCAATTCATTAAAAAAAATATTGCTCACAGTTCTGGAGGCTGGAATGTCCAAGGTTGATATCCTAGCAGATCCAGGGTCTAGTGCTGTCTCATTTCTCAGAGATGGCATCTTCTTCATGTGTCCTCACTTTGTTCAAGGAGCAAGCAAGCCCCCCTCAGCCACTTTTATAAGGACTTTATTACCACTAATGAAGGCTCTGTCTCCATGCCTTAGTCAGTGCCCAATAACCCTACCTCTTAGTACTAACACACTGAGAATTAGATTTCAACATACCAGATTTGGAGGAACGTAAACACTCAGACAGTCAAAATTATGCTCCAAAATAATGATTTTGAACTATAAATCATATCACAAAGTAGATGGATGAATGTTAGATTTGGGGGGAAAAACTGTAAATGACACCACAAACAACCATAAATATCCATAGGAATTTCACCAAAAATTAAACTCAAAAAGCCAATTAACTTAGGAAAACATGTACAAACTCTTTGATAGCTTAAAACACATAAATAAAAGAACAAGTTATCATTTTACAAAAAGACAAAAAAAACCCAGATAATCATTTTAGCTAGTAATGTAGGAAAAGGATAGAAATGACAAAACCTTGTAAATTAAATGAACATCTCTCTCTTGGGGAATAGTTGATTGTGGTACCTGCACATCAATTGATTTTTTTTGTAGCATTTTAAAAAAAGATGAACTAGAATTAGTCCAGTTTACTTAATTTTATTGATAAATTATTTGAGGAGGCAAATATGTACGAATTGAGTACAAAATCCAATGGTGTCTCATTTCATGAACAATTAGGTTCATTTTGTTTGTGAGCAATTAGGTTCACAAACAGAAGCATTCGGTAAAATTTTGTTTTTGTTTGAAAACTCTGCACTGGATGATGAACATGACTGTGGCCATCTTTCCTGCATGAAAATGAATGCGGCCATCTTTTCCAGAATCATGTGATAAACTAAATTTGTGAATTGAGCTGCCACTGTAATCTATTTTCTGAAAAGGGAGAAAAGGACAGAAACAGTACATATGTGTATGATAATGACATAATAATGGAGAAAAATTGGAAAGGGTTCCCATTATTTTTTAACAAGCATTGACAGAAAACCAAATGCAGGGCATTTTATTGGTTGAGGTGCAGGAAAAGAATAAGTGAGCAAGAGAATAGACTATACTAAGCATGTCATGTGCACTAAATTCACTTTTTCCATGTGTTTCTGTAAAACGTATGTTTTGGGGTATAGTTGTAAAGGAAAATATTTAATAAAAACATTAAAAAATTCTGAAAATAGCATTATTTTCCTAAATTAATTTTGTTATCATCTCTGTGTTAGGTACGCATTTGCCTTATTTCCTTTCTCCTTTTAGATTTCTCTTCCCCCAAATGGTAAAAATACTGTTAGTCTTGAATCTTCTTTATTCTTCATGAACTACATTTATTTTTTTCTATAGTAAAAGAAAAAGGAAATACCTATAATCCAATCACATAGGTTATCAATATTTGCCCTATGAAATTGTTAATTTCCTTGGGCCATGTTAATTCTGAGCTATTTCTATTCTGGGTCGTAAAAGATTTTCTTGCTAAAGACTCAGTCTTGTTTTCAGTTTTCAAAGAGGGCACTCCAATGTTTGCAGATGAGTAATTATGAAGGAGCTAAATATCAGAGTCAAAGTTTAGACCTTGAAAAGCCTTAAACTCCAGGGCCTGCATTCCTCCTGATCCTATTCAATGAGAGAGGAGGATTTTTTGTGGAAGAAGTCATTGGGCCAGGCCTCAAGATCCCAGAGAGATCTCTTTGTAATGGGACATCAGGTTCCCAAAATACTGGTAATGACTGAGTGAAAAGCTCAGTGTGACACAAACGTGATTCAATCTTCTAGAAGTCAAAGAAGGAAAATGGATATCCACCCTGGTCTTCCCTTGTGCCAGGGCCTGGTCTAAGTCCTTCATTTAATCAATTCATTGGAACCCCATGATCACTTTGTCTATATGTGTCTGTTAAGAGTCACAGAATCAGTGTAAAAAACATGAGTAATTATACAAAAAGATTTTTTGGTAGGCTTATGAATGTCGAAAGGCTGGAAACTCACTGCAAAATCTGGTGTGAGTCTGTGTCAGAAACAGATCTATGTTGAAAGGTCTGTGCTGGAAGCCTGAAGGGACTGAAGAGGAACAGCCAAAGCCCATAGTGAAGACCTTCACTCCTCCAGAAATAGAGGGGAGACTTCCTTCTTTTTATTCTGTGCAGGCCACAAGGCTATTGGCTGGTGCCACCTACATCCAGGGTAGGTCTTCCTTCCTGAGTTTGTAGCCTACATGTCAATCATGCACAGATACAGCCAGAGCTTTACTAATCTGGTAGGTTATTCTTCCTCAAGTTAACATTATCAGTTAGGGTGTGATTTTAATCTGCATTTACAGAGGAGGTACAGAAAAGCTAAGCTATTCTGCCTCAGGTCATACACTGTAGAGTTGAGCTTCAAACTCAGTCTTCCAACTTTAGTATCTGGGCATTTACCACTGAACTATCTGCTGTTTAATCCAAGGGGAAAATGAAGCAAAGGAAAATACAAGTTTGAAAGGTGTTTAATGTCAGACACGGGAAGATGGGTTTGAAGCATCGTGATGTGCTTCAACACTCAATGTGCAGCAGCAGCTTTCCCTGAGTAGCTAAGTACTGATTCAGTGGCCATTTATTTATTGGAACAAATTCAGAGTAATGGGAAATTTACTTTGTTGGGACAAAAGATACCTTTTACAAGTTTTATTTATTTTTGATACACATGCATTATTAGGTGCAGCTTTCATGGTATCCTCAATCCCATATTTGCTATGAAACTAATTTTATCAGTTGCAGTTTTGACAACCATGGTATTTCTTGAGGTTTGCCCAGGGATCACTCCACAGAGATTTTCCCAAAGTGAAAGAGTCAGCACTGATAAGAAAAAAAGTTATTCACTTGGCTGGTGACACACTGTGAGGATCTCTGGGGAGGAGGCTGGAAGCTGGAGAAAGAACAGAAAGTTTATGGCCCCCATCTGATCCTACTTTGACTAATGTGGGCTGGACACAGAAATAGAGCAGAACTCTGTCCTGAGAAGGCATCCTCCTTATGGACTTCACATGCAACCCTCAAAATTGCCTCCTGCACTAACCCTCATTTATACAAAATTAAACTGAATGTTTATTGATTTTATCATAGACATAGTGTAGATTTTTAAAAATATTACCTAAATAAATCACCCCTAAAGCTTGTCTCGTCTTCCTCAAATTCTTCTCTTTCACCTTTTTCAGGTCTCTTATCTGCCTGTGGTTCTTCTCCCATTACACAACCTTCGTTTTTCCATCCTTCTAGAAACTTCTCTCCACCATGTCTTCTCATTACTTCCACACAAGTGACATTTCAACTCTGAGAAAAAAAGCCATTTCACAAAGGATGGCTTTGAACTCAAAACAAAACAAAAGATCCACAAACCATTTGATTCCATCCTTCTTAGATTATGGTAAGGCAAAATCTAATTTTCCCCCACAACAAAATATTTTCCTGTCTTGCCACACATTTTTACGTGAACTAAGTAATCATTTATTGATTCTCAATCAGTGGAAAAATAAATTCTATGTGTTCAGGTATTTAACAATAATTGACATTTCTCTTAAAAAGTTCAAAGTTTTAAAAAGTGGAATTATTTTAAGGATAGCTTTTTAATTGTACTACAGCCCTGAAGAGATCTATCTCTGATTACTGTGCATAACTCTATCTTAAAGAAATGAAACACATTTGGCTCTACCACACTAATCACAATATGGGCTTTTATTTTCTTTTTTTCCTAGAAAAATTGACCTGATTTCAAAGAACAGTTACAAGAATATTTTAAGTAATAACTACATTATTGCAGTTGGTATTAAGCCTTTGGTGGAATTCTTGACACAAACAACACAAATGTGAAAATATGAATTCTTTTATGTTTGTTAATAGCACAATCAGTTCTTCTAAACTATGGTCATGTCTTACATGTTGCACATTCCCTTTGAGCGGTGAAATTAAAGAAGAGGCAAAATACATAGCCATTTACTGTTAGGAATTTATAAAGGAACAGAGTAAAGTGTATAAAAGCACATGTAATTATTCCCAGGAACATGGAAAAATTCTTTAAAAATTCACAACAAATTAGGGAACTGCATACGCGCTAATTGCTGTCTGCCACAGGTGTGTGTGCCATCAAGAATGGCAGCCTTGTCTATATGCACGGAGAATGTGTGGATGAGTGAGCATGTTGGTTCCTAGGTAGCGCAAATTCTTATCTCACAGGTTCAAATTCTCCAGGCTCATGAATATGACACATTAATATTCATTAAGTGGAACACATTATCATTTTAGAAGGAGATTACTAGGGACTCACTATTTTCATGCCATCACATTTTCCAATTAGGAGTCCCACTTTTGCAAATAATCAGCTCTCTTTTGCCAAGGGCTTTTCAGAGACTTTCTGGCAAGGGGCTTTTGGAACTAAATTCAGCATCCATTTAAGAAATGGGAGAAAATGGAAGTACAATTATATTTTTTAATGACAGGTTAATCTTGCTGCAGTGAACCTGATCAGAGGGGAGTCAAAAGCAAAAGGAGTTCAGACAAGGAAGCTTGAGGAGTTCACAACTGTTCTGATTGCTTGCAGTAATAGAGAAATAAATGAATGTTGTAAAAGGTCTTGGGACTCCTGTTGAGGTGGAAGAAGTTCTGTAAAGGGAGACCCTAGTGGTGTGGAAATGAACACAAGCTAAGGATTGATAACCATCCCTAATGGCTGATAACACAGCAGAGAAAGCAACCATGGACAAATATGTGTATGTCCCCAGATGAACATTTCAGTTCTATGAGTTAGACATGTTTGTTTAGCTTTATGATTTTATTAATGATTTAACCAGATAAAACAGGAGTCAAAGATTAGTTTGCTTTTGAAAACTATAAATAGATTTGGGATAATCCACTTTGATGAATTAATGTTTGTTAATTGATAATCACTAATCAAAGCAGAATTTCTAAATAAGTTAATTTAATTTTTACTTAAACTATACATTTGTGAATTTAATATAGAAAGATTTCTATGACTTTTTCTAATGAAAAAATTCTCAATTATTCTTCTTTTGCATATTTGTGAAGACCTGCATATACACAGCAAACTAAATACATGATAAAGACAAGAATATAAGGAAAAGTGAAAATTTCCCCAGTTCTCTGCTCTCCTTCCCAGAAGCAGCTACTTTTCTTTTCAGAAACATATTAGACACATAACAGACTTGCTTATGGGTCTTGCTTCCACCTACATAATTATGAGCAGGCTTTATGCACTCTATATTCTCAATTTTAATTAAAATGTATCTTGAACATACACTTAATTTAACTTTTTGCTTTGGGAAACAGACTTCAATAAAATAATTCAATCAGTTACTCTTGAAATAAAACAGTAAACACACTAACAAGCCCAAAAGGAGTTGGAGACAGTACTCAAGAACGTGAGGCATGAGAATCATGAGTTTGAGGCCAACCTGGGCTACATAATGAATTAAAGTCCATCTTGGATGTCATGGTGAGATCCTGTCTCAAACAAGCAAGCAAACAAATGAACAATCAAACAAATAATTCCTACAATATATAATCTACAATGTTCAGCTGTCTATAAAACTTACACACCATGCAAGATAACATAAAATTTTTACCCATAACTGGAAAAAAAACCCAATTAACAGAGGGAGGGTGAGTAGATGTCAGGGCTGACAATGGTGTGAAAGTAGTCATTATAAATATGCCCAAAGATGTAAAGGAAAGTGTGGTTAAAGGAAGGTATGATGACAATATCTTATCAAATAAATAAAATCAATAATAATATAGAAATTATTTTAGTAAAAAACTAAATGAAAATTCTGAAGTTAAAAAGTACTGTAACTGTAATAAGAATGTCACTACAAAGGTTCAAACATGTATTTGAATTGCCAGAAGACTTAGTGAACTACAATGAAGGTAGAAAGATACTCAGAAAAAGGCAGAAAAAACAGGCAAGCTGTGAATGTGTCTTTCATAAGTGAAGTAACAATAAAAACACTCCCAGATAAATAATGATTGAATGAATTAGTTGCTAACAAACTGAGTATACAAGAAATAATAAAGAAGTTTTTAAAGTTGAAGTAGCAAGAAGAAATTAAGGTAACTCAGACCTGGAAATTAAACAACCCTCTTCCGAAAAACCAATAGATTAAAAAAATGAAATTAGAAATTATTTTAGATGAATGAAATGAAAATACACTGTACTAAAATGTATGGGATGTAGGATTAAGAAGGAACTTTTTAACCACAAACACCCACTTTTCTTTTTTTTTTTTTTGGTACCGGGGATTGAACTTGGGTCCTTGCACTTGCAATGCAGGAGCCAGAACCACTGAGCTAAATCCCCAGCCCCACAAACACCCACATTTTAAAAGATCTCAAATCAATAATACAATCTTCCACCTGAAGATACTAGGAAAATACAAGCAAATTAATTGAAGGCAAGGAGATAAGAAATAATAAAGGTTAGAATGGAAACTAAACAGAGAAAATAAATCAGTGGATAAAATCAATGAAACCAAAAGTTTATTTTTAGAAAGAAAGGGAAAAGGAGAGAGAAACAGACAGAGACAGAGAGAGGGAAAAAGAGAGAAAAAGAGAGAGATTGTTGTGTGAAGAGAAATGGAGAGAAAAGACTGTCTACTGAAATCAGAAATAAAAGACAACACTACTGCCAACTTTAAAGACATAAAAAGCGTTATAAGAGAATACTAGGTACAATTGAATACCAACAACTTAGATGACCTAGATTAAATGGATACAATCTGCTGAAACTATCCCAAGGAGAAATAGAATGCCTAATTAGACCCATAGAAATATAGAGATTAACTAAATAATCAAATATACTAACAAATAAAAGCTTCAGTCCAGATAGTTGCTTTGGTGAATTCTGAAAAACATTTTTTTTAAAGAATTAGTACAAATTTTTCAAATCTCTTCTAAAAAAATAGAAGAGGGATTACTTCCCAATTGTTTCTAATATCAAGATTACACTGATATGTAAGTCAGGAAAAGATACAATAAATAAATTACTTACCAATATGTCTTATGACTATAAACACACACATCAACATAATCCTCAGGGAAATACCAAGGACCCAATTCAGGAAGATATAAGAAGGATTATATATTATGCTCAAGTACAATGTATCCTGGGAATGCAACATTGGTTTACCACAAAATTAATTAATATACTATGTCATACCAATAGATAAAATATTGTTTGATTTTTTCTATAGATAAGCATTTCCAGTAAAAAAGAAATGACTAAATCCAACAGCCTTCCATGATAAAAATACTCAGTGAGCTAGAATAAGAAGAAACCTTCCTAGCCTGAGAAAGTATATCTATGAAAATCCATAACTAACATCAAGACTAATGTTGAAATATGGAATGTTTTCCCTCTGAGATTAGTAATAACGACAATAATATCCACTCTCACCACTTATTTCCAGCACTGTACTGAGGTTCTAACCAGACAAATGAAATAAGAAGGTGAAATAACAAGATTGCAGGGTACTGTATCAATAAATCCAACTCACTTATTGATCTATGTGCTATGAATGAATAATCCTAAAATTAAATTAAGAAAGGAATTCTACTTATATTACCACCAAAAAGAATTATGTTCTGAGGAAGAAATGTAACAAATGAAGTATAAAACTTATACATAGAAAAATATAAAACAATTAGAAAGATGGTTAAAATATCTCTAACTAAATGAAATAACATTTTTTTGTTCATGGATCAAAATACTTAATACTTTTAAGATAATTCCCAATTTGAGTGGACATTAAGCATAGGCCCTATCAGTATTACAGTTGGCTACTATGTAGCATTTCCAAACCAATCTTCAAGGGCATTTGGAAACTCAAACCCTCAAGTCACTCAAAATAATCCTTAGGAAAAAAAAATTAGATGACTCACACTTTCAGATTTCAAAAGTTGTGCAAAGTGGCAGTAATAAAGAAAGTGTGTTTCTAGCATAAGCACAAACATATGGATCAGTGGTACATATTGATAATTCAAAAGGAAACCCAGCTATCCATGGTCAACTGATTTTCAACAATAATGTCAAGGCTACTTAGTAGAAAATTACTAGTATGTTCAATAAATGGTAGTTTGACACCTGGATATCCACATGGCAAAAAAATATTACACTCCCTCCCACTGTTCACAATTAACTCAATATAGATCAAAGACTAAAGTATAAGACCTAAAGCTATAAAATTGTAGGATAAAGCATAGAGGTAAGTGTTCATGAAATTTGATTTGTTGGTGAATTCTTAGAAATATCACCAGAGCATGACAAAGATATAAAAATAAGAACTAGATTTCAAAATTTTTTAAAAAATTGCTTCAAATTATATCATAAAGAAAGTGAACAACCCACAAAAAAGGAGAAAATAGGTGTGAATCAAACCATGTATCTGATAAGGCTGATACTCAGAATATATAAAGAAGTCCTACACAATTGTACAAAGAGAACCAAACTAAAAATTAGGCAAAAGATCTCAATAGACATTTTTTTCCAAAAAAGATAAACAAATACATGTAAAAGTTCTTGAGGGGTCATTAGTCATCAAGGGAACACAAATAAAAATCAAAATTAGATACTGCTTCAGATTCTAGGATGGTTATAATTAAAAAGAGAGTTGGACAGACTGTGACGAAATTAGAGCTCTCATAAATTGTTACTGGAAGTGTAAAATGGTATAGTTAATTAGAAAAAAAGCTTGACCATTCCCCAAAAAGTTAGATATAAAGCTTCTGTTTGGCCTACTAATTCTACTTCTAGGTGTACATGCAGAGAAATTAAAACATATTTTACATCTAAATATGTACAAACATATTCCTATCAGCATCATTCATTATAGCTCAAATGTGGAAAACAACCCATATTTCTGTCAGTTAATTAATGCTTTAAAATGCTGAATTGATGAACTAATTAAGTGCTGTACTATACAGCCATAAAAAGAATGAGGGTCTAACAAATATTACAACATATGTGAACCTTAAAAATGTAGGCAATAGAAGTCAGTGACAAAAGACTGTGCATTGTTTAATTCCATTTATACAAAATATTCAGAATAGGCAAATACATTATATAAAAATTATTAGGGGTTGCTTATTGCTGGAGTGGCGGTGATAGAAGGAGAAAACGGATGGGAATGACTCCCAATAGATATGGTTTTTCCTTTTGGGGTAGTAAAAATGTAAAACCAATTGTAGTAATCATTGTAGAACTCTGTAAATACAATAAAAACCATTGATTTTATGCTGAAGTGACTGAATTTTATAGTATATGAATGATATCCCATTAAAATTTATGCATATATATTGTTATTTATCTACCTACCTATATATCTATGTATAGATACATAAACTCTTCACCATCAAAACTTTTCCTTCTCTGATATATATCTGAATTTCAATAACAGACTTGTTAGTATCAATTTTTTAGGAAACAAGAATGTCATTCCACTAGATATGGAAAAAGTTGCACTTCTCACTAAATGATTTAAAATGATGAAGATATTTTCCTGTTCATTTTCAAGTCCAACCCTGAATAAATTACACAATTGTGAATAGCACACCACCTTTTGCTTCACTCAGCTAGACCTCCATGTAAACACTAAGCAGACTAAGGACACAATTCTAAATTAGGCAAGCCGATTATTTAAGAGGGAGCCTAAGTGAATAAAACACAAAGAAAGAATTACAACTATTTACACAGAATCCATCAAAGTTTCATTGGATAATTAAGAGTTTGCCTACTCCACTGTGGAGAAAGTTGATTAATGGAATCACAGAGAATTAAAACCGGAGAAACCCTAGAGATCATTTCAAATGATTAATTTTAGAAAAGGAGGATACCAAAACCTAAAGAGGAATTGTTCTACTCAAGGTCATTTGGGCAAAGCAAGGCCACATCTTCAGAGCTTTATTTCCTTTATTTTTTTCCATGAGCTAGCTAAACAAATATAGGTGACTGAATTTCAAAATGATGTGGTTTATAAACAAGGCATTGGGGAAAGGACTGTAAACTATTCCAACATGTGGAATATCTACTATCAAATAAAATTATCAATTCATTTAAAATATAGGCCCAATATTAACAGAGGCTAAGTAATTAAAAATGATTGTGTTGAGCAGCTGCTAGGGCCGGACTCAGAACCTGTTGTGCATGGATGCCAGCAGTCTCCCTGGCTGGACCACACTGCCTGGCAGCATGGTATCTGAATCTGCACAGCAGAGACACCACAGGAGAGGGCCATAAAGGCCATGGTTATGACCCCCAGAACATTTTCCTCTCCTATCTCTCTGTACCTCCCTCACCAATCCCTTCTAAATCCTTATCCCAAAGGGTAAATTTGCCATACTGAAGGGTTTATTTACTACAAACATATTTTGGCCTGACCCTAGATTTTGATCTAGCTCGCTCTGTTAAAGGTGATACATTAACTGCTATCACAAATTGTCATTTTCTAAGCTGTGTTTGAAGCTATTGTTGATGGTGATTGTGTCAATTGGACTAAGGTGTCGTGATTGATCTAATCAGTTATCCTCCCTGGTATACTGAAAACAAGATTGCCTAAGAGTCATTAAAGACTCAAAACCTAAAAAGTCCAGCTTTACCTGGAAGATATATCTAAGAAGCAATCACTCCATAAGGGCTCTAAACACAAGTAATAAAGATACTCACATAAAAAGTATTGAAGTATCAGCCCAGGAAGTAAAGTAATAAAGAGCACCAACAACAAAATTAAAAATGAGAAGACACCATACCAAAACACAAACCCAGACTTGCAGCTCACCAAGGGAAAATTCTGGGGGAAATGAGGTGGAAAAATATGATAATCAATCACCTGGACACACTGAACTGATAGCACAGGAAGTAACAAAACAAATAGATGATTGAGGCTGTAGAAAAATTCAAAACAGAAATAATTTCCCAGATAACTACAGAGATGGTGAACAGAATGAAAGACTTGATTAGAGACTCTAGAACAGAAACAGATAGAAAAAATAGATGAGCACAGGACCATGCTGGAAGCCATGAATGCCCAGTATAGGAAAGAAATGGAAAGCATGAACACTCAACATAGGAAAGAAATGGAATCCATGAAACAAATTCAAACAGATATCCAGTAGATTAAAAACTCCATTGAAAGTGTTCATAGCAGACTGAGGGAATGTGAAGATAGAATATCAGATATAGAAGACAAGATTGCGGTTAAGGACCATGAAAACAGAGATTTGTTAAAAATAGTATGGGACCATGAGAAATCAATCCAGCAGCTGCTAGATGATGCAAAGAAGAATAACATAAGACTGATAGGAGTCCATGAAAAGGCAGGAGAAAGTGCAAATGACATAAAAAAGTACTGTTCACAGAGGTAAAAGTAGAAAACTTCCCAAACAGAGGTAAAGAATTTGACATAAAGATAAGTGAGGCATATAGAACTCTAACTAACCATGATAAAAAGAGGTCTACACCTAGACATATAATAGTCAAGATCCCAGAAACCCAACAGAAGAACAAAATCCTACAGAGTTAGAGAAAAGGAATAAATAAAAGCAAAGCCCATCAGAATCACAGCAGACTTCTCAACACAAACCCTCAAGTCAAGGAGAGCCTAGAGTGATGTGTCTCATGTGCTAAAAGAAAATAACTTCCAACCTAGACTGTTGTATGCTGCAAAATTATATTTCAAAATCAATGGGGAAATTAGATACTTCCATGACAAAGAACACCTGAGAAATTTCATGAACACGAAACCAGCACTCCAAACAGTTCTAAACAATATCCTAGAGAAAGACAACGAAAGTCAAAACTCCATGAGGTCCAACAAAGTGAAGCCACCAGGCAAGGCAAGAAACTAAAGAGAGAGGGGGAAAAATAAAAAATGAAAGAGCCAACAATCGTAAGACATAATGACAACAATGAGTCAATATTTATCAATTATAACCATCAATTTTAATGGCCTCAATTAACCAATCAAAAGAAATAGATTGGAAGAATGGATTAAGAAGCAAAACCCAACAATATGCTGTATAAAAGAAACACACCTAATTCAAAAAGAAATTCATAGACTGAAAGTAAAAGGATGGAAAAACAGTTCTCCATGTGACACGAACCTGGAAAAAGCAGGGGTAGCAATCTTATTTGCAGACAAATTAGATCTCAAACCAAAGCTAATTACAAGAGTCAAAGAAGGCCACTACATCCTTGTAAGGGGAACAATCAAAAATGAAGAGATGAAAATCATAAATATACATGCATCAAATACAAATGCCCCCAACTATACAAAACAAATATTAATGGACATGAAAAACCAAATAAGAACTAATACAATTTTAGTGGAGGATCTCAATACCCTACTGTCACAAATAGATCATGTAGACAAAAAATCAACAACCGAATACTAAAAATGAACCAAGCTTTTGAACAAATGGACTTAATAGATGTCTACAGAGTGTTTCACCCCGCAAAATCAGAATATACATTCTTTTTGGCTGCACATGGGTCATTCTCCAAAATAGACAACATGCTAGCTCATGAGACATGTTTAAGTAAATGCAAAGGAATTGAAGTTATCCCCTGTATATTATCAGGCCATAGTGCAATAAAATTGGAGATCAATAGCACCAGAATCCTCAAAACCCCCACAAACATATGGAAACTGAATAACACTCTCCTGAATAACCAATGGGTCACAGAGGAAATAAAATAAGAAATTAGATAGTTTGAACAATTAAATGATAATGCCAATACAACATGCAGGAATCTATGTGACAAAATGAAAACAGCACTATGAGGGAAATTCATAGCAGTGAATGCTCATATTAGGAAAACAGAGAGAGCTCAAATAAACAACCTAATGCTGAACCTCAAGCTCCTAGAAAGAGAAAAGTGTGACAAACCCAAAGCTCATACAAGAGAAGAAGTTATAAAAATTAGAGCAGAAATCAATGCAATGGAGACTAAGAGAACTATACAAAAAAAATCAATGAATCAAAGAGTTGGTTTTTGGAAAGAATAAATAAAATCGATCAATCTTTAGACTACCTTATCAAAAAAAGGAAATAAAAGGATCAAATCCATGCAATTAAGGGAAAAAAAGGTTCCTCAGACAAAGGTCTACTATCTCGAATCTATAAAGAGCTTAAAAAGATCAGACCTCCCATATTTAAAGACCCAATACAAAAATGGGCATCTGAAATGAACAGACATTTCTCACACAAAGAAGTAGAAATAGCAAATAAA
>NW_004624768.1:14817672-14842270 GCF_000247695.1 Heterocephalus glaber
CCAACAAAGAAAAGCCCAGATCCCGACGGCTTCACTGCTGAATTCCACAAAACATTTAGAGAACTATCACCACTACTCTTTAAACTCTTCAATGAAATTGAAAGGGAAGTAATACTTCCAAATTCATTCCTGGAAGCAAATGTTACTTTGATTCCAAAATTGGGGAAAGGCCCAACCAAAAAAGAGAACTACAGGCCAATCCTCCTAATGAATACAGATGCAAAAATCCTCAACAAGATACTGGGAAACAGAATACAGAAGGCCATCAGGAAGATCACATACCCTGACCAAGTCGGATTTATCCCAGGGATGCAAGGATGGCTCAATATACATAGAACAATAAATGTAACAACACTATATTAACAAAGCCAAGAATGAAAACCGTATGATTGTCTCAATAGGTGCAGAAAAAGCTTTTGATAAAATCTAGCACTCGTTCATGATAAAAACCCTACAGAAAATTGGAATGGAAGGTCTTTATTTCAACTTGATTAAGGCTATTTATGAAAACCTAACAGCCAACATCATACTAAATGTTCAAAAACTGAAAACTTTCACGCTAAAATCAGGAACAAGGATGTCCACTATCACCACTCCGGTTCAATATAGTTCTGGAAACATTGGCCACAGCAATTAGACAAGAGAAAGAAATAAAAGGAATAAAGATAGGAAGAGAAGAAGTTAATCTGTCATCATTTGCTGGCAATATGATACTCTACATAGATGACCCAAAAAATTCTGCCAAAACAGTTCTTGACTTAACTGACAGATTCAGAAGAGTAGCTGGATATAAGGTTAACAATAAAAAGTCAATAGCCTTCTTGTACACAAATAGCAGATCACTGAGAAAGAAATTAGGGAAACAATTCCTTTCACAATAGCATCCAAAAAAATGAAATATCTAGGAATTGATCTAACAAAGGAAGCAAAAGACCTCTACACTGAAAACTACAGCACCCTGAAACAAGAGATCAAGGAGGATATAAGAAAATGAAAAGACATCCCTTGTTCCTGGGTAGGAAGAACCAATATAGTGAAAATGGCCATACTTCCAAAACTGCTCTGTAGATTCAATGCAATCCAAATTGAAATTCCAGTAGCATACTTCACAGACCTTGAGAAAACAATCCAAAAATTCATTTCGAACAATAAGAGACCCAAAATAATAAAAGCAATAGGGACAACAGAGACATGACTGGGGGTATTACAATCCCCAACTTGAAACTATACTACAGAGCCACTGTGATTAAAAAAAAAAAAAAAAAAAAAAGCATGGAACTGGCAAAGAAACAGATCTGATGATCAGTGGAATAGAATAGAAGTTGTAGAAACAACTCCAGACATACTCAGCCACCTCATTTTTGACAAAGGAGCCAACAACTCTCCCTGGAGGAAAGATAGCCTATTTAATAAATGGTGTTGCAAAAACTGGATTTCAACCTGACAAAGATTAAAACTAGACCCATATCTACCACCACGCACTAAACTAAGATTGAAGTGGATTAAAAATCTAAATATTAATAGAGAAACACTAAACCTTCTGGAAGATAAGTTAGATAGAACTCTTGAAGACATTGGCATAGGAAAGACTTTATGAACAAATCCTCAGTAGCATGGGAATTAGCACAAAGAATCAACAACTGGGATCTCATCTTATTA
This sequence comes from Heterocephalus glaber, assembly GCF_000247695.1. Next base: position 14,819,332 of record NW_004624768.1, read on the forward strand.
AAAAGCTTCTGCACTACAAGAGAAACCAGCAGCAGAGCTAAGAGACAACCTACAATGTGGGAAAAAATTTTATCAGCTGTACCTTAGACAAAGAACAACTATCCATCTAGAATATATAAAGAATTGAAAAAATCAGACCTCTCTAATATAAAGACGCAATTCAAATATGAGCATCTGAAATGAACAGACATTTCTCAGACAAAGAACTAAAAGCAGCAAATAAATATATGAAAAAATGTTCAAGATCACTGGTCATTCAAGAGATGCAGATGAAAACAACACTGAGATTTCACCTGACCCCAGAAAGAATGGCTGCTAACAAGAAATCAATCGATAACAAATGCTGACGGGAGTGTGGGGAGGAAGGAACCCTTCTCCATTATTGGTGGGAGTGCAGACTGGTGCAACCACTGTGGAAATCAGTATGGTGATACGTCAAAGAACTAGAGCCAGAGGTCCCATTTGACCCAGCTATTCCTCTTCTGGGGATCTTCCCCAAAGAATTAAAAGAATCATACCACAGAGATATATGTGCACCCATGTTTATAGTGGCACAGTTTGTAATAGCTAAAAGATTGGAAACAGCCCAAATGCCCATTGACTAGAAACTGGATAAAGAAGATGTGGCTTTTTTTTTTTTATAAAATGGAGTACTACTCAGCCATAAAGAATGAGAAACTAGAGCTATTTATAGCTAAATGGATCCATATTGAGGCCATACTCATAAGTGAAGTAAGTAGGACAGACATATGTAAATACCGAATAGTTTCTCTAGTGTGAGAAACTGAAAGTGTAAATAAGGATTAAAATGAATAATTGATTGTTTGACATAGGAAGAAAAGGTCCAAAGGGGTTGGGGTTGGGGGAGGGGAAGGGGAAAGGAAAGAAAGGAAAAATTATGAGAAAATGAAAAAATTTAAACAAAGTCTTTGTTAATAGGGAAGGGTGGAGGAGGTGAAGGGAGGGGAGCAGAATGGGAAAAAAATAAGAACCAAGATAGATCATATAAAGGTACAAGTTCCCAATGATAAATGTAAATGTATTTTATACCTAAAATGTACCAATAAAAGAATAAAAAACATGACTGTGTTCTGCATAGAATATTTAATTACTGTCTGTGCAAAGGACATACAATGGAAAAGAAATATTATAGTAGTGACTTGGACATGGAACACAAACGAAAAAGAACCTGGAATGTCTAGAAAAACTCTAAATTTAGAAAGAAGGAAGAGACATACCCTAAGAAAGGTGATCGTAATCTGACGCTAGACAATTCTAATTATTAGAGAAATCATACTTGTATTGATTAAAAGGCTTCTTTGTAGAAACTTTGGACATTTAATCCCAGTTCTCTTCTCTCGATCAATGTAGAATGAATTTGTGTCATCTTCCACAGAATAGCCTTCAATATTTAAATAAAATTTCCATATATTCCTGTAATTATCTTTTCTCCAAATCAATCATTTGCACGTTTGTAATGAATCCTCATGTAAGAACACTTTCAGAACATGCCCGGTCTCAGTCATCCTGTACTGTTATCATTCTACATTGTAGTTTTCAGGGCTTCAAAGAAAATTTTCCTCCAAATCTTCATAAAACTCTTAAAAAATAGCTGTAAAAATAAATCATAAGTTTGAAGGGCTTATTTTTTTCTAGTTAATAAAGTAAATACTATATTCAAAGAAAAAGCATTGCTCACTTAGAATCCAAGTCAATTTGTATATCACTATTTTATATTGGCCTGCACTTTAGAAAGCACTAGTCAACCAAAAATCCCTGGAGGAAGAACCTTGAAGTTATTTTCCATCCTCTCATCATTACATTAGCCTAAGGAAATAGATTAGGTTAAGTTCTTCATGCTTATTTACTGGGCATAATAATGATCATGCAAATTTGAGGTATGTTAAGGAAAACATGCCATTGTCCCATAATATGTATCTGGAAATTGAATGTGGGGATCACAGTACAAGAAGTGATAGAAATTTAGATAAAAGAAAGGAATCTAGAAAGGTTATTAGGTCGTGAACTTGGTTCTGTGATATTCCCAACATTATGCCAAATGTTGATCTTTGCTCGTGGGATATAATCCATGCTCACTTTCCATGGGATTTTGGATTCGCTTCCTCCCTTATGAGATCAACATTAGTCTTTTCTCAGACCCTAAATTGCTCAGGATGCATAATAAACTCATTCTAAACTCAAAGCTATTACTCTTTCCCCAAAAACATAGAGCATTCAAGTCCAGATTTATTATGTGGTTTAAGAACAATTCTTACTTTTTCTCTTGTTGACAATAGAAAGCCACAGTCAGACTGGAGAGACTCTATGTCCATGAATTACACAGGACAGCTGTAATTCTCACTGTGATTCCTTGCAGTTACTTTAAAATCAAGTGTTGACTAAGAGTCCATTGGCAATGGATTGATTTCATCCTCACTGAATGAACTTTAAAAAAATTCAATCTTCAACTCATCTTAACAAGATAAGTTCATAAATTTATAGCACATACAAACTCCTTACTTCACTTAAGCAAAGTTTTTGTCATTGATGCTATTTGAATAAATTACTGTATAGTAGTTAGAAAGGAGGAAAAGGAGGAAGGATAAAAAAGGTTGAAGGGATACAGGGAGGCTAAAAGCAAGAAAATGGACAGGAAACACCTCTGAGGGATCACTCAGCAAACAAGATCTCAAAGTCTTCCCCCCCCCGGTAGTTCTGCACATCAAAGGTGCCACCAAAATGCAGCCTGCTTTATATTCTGGAGTTTATGATCACAGTACAGTATTGTGTAGTACTTTAGAGACTGAATTTTCAAAGTATTTTCACTTCGTATGATCTTTGTGGAAATTCTGCAATATAGGTAGAACAAGAACTATGATTGTTACTTTTAGATGGGAATCAGATTCTTAGACCAATTTCCCTTCCACATACACACACACACACACACACACACACACACAAACACACACATTCACATACAATCAACCTGGTAACTGCAGAAAGACAAAACTCAAATCAACAGGCTCTCACTACAAATTCAGTATTCTTATCAACCCAGGTTTTAAGTTTTGAAGGATTACTTTGACACCAATCATTCATTCAAACTTGAACAAGTATCTATAAGAAGGTACAATTACTGTAGCACAAAAGACAAAGTTGTTCTTTCATAGGTAATAAGCTGGAAGTTAGTGTTGTAATAGAATAAGTGTTACAACAAAGAAGAAAAGGAAAAAAGTCAGGCAAGAAGACAACATGAGCAGCAAACTTCAGGAAGGTGTCATTTTATGTCTGTATTTAGAATCTGTTTTATATATTGAGGGAATACAACTCAATTAATATTAGTTAGGGAAAAATATAAGCATGTCTTCTTCACTTATTATTTATGTAGTGAAATAAACAGAATGAGTGAGGTTGAGCTTATTAAGATCCTTATAACTGACAGATCCAAAGGGAGTGTATAATAAGAAAGGATCATATTTCCAATTCTGAACAGAGCTTATCTCAGACCTCCAGAAAGACCCACTCACCTATCCTGCCCTGCTTTTCCCAACTGGAAGAATGCATTAATGATAAGGGATATAAATGGAAACTAAGGCTGCGTCTAGACAGAGCTTTCCAGAGAGAAATAAATTGTACATAAAAGAAGTACTTGTCATAAGAACAGTAGACATGGGATTCTGGAACACACGGAGGTTTACATTACCACCATGGCTCAATGTATCATCTGTCACTTTCCAGAGGAAAGCAGGCATCATCGAGGGGGTGACAGATTATGGGCCTGCTAAAAGCCCTCCAGCTGACCAACATCATTACCCTCAGCCTGCATCCAACCATCTGTCAGTGTTCAGAGCAGGCATCTCAGAGCCCATGAGGCAGCTCATTCAGACTCCCTTCCCTTCCTCATCCTAGAACAAGGCATGATGAAGTCTTCATATTCTCTACAGAGAAGTAAAGGGGATATTTGTAAGCCCTATTGATATATCACAAAAATTCAAGGGATTATATAGTATGAAGGAAAGAAAAGAAAAGAGAAGCTCTCTGATTAAAATGTACTCAACATACGATTATCAAGACTCTACTAAACTCCAGATCACTTACCATGTACTCAACCTTCATGTAGATACAATGGACTTGCTCTACCTTATCTTTCTTTATTATAATACTGTATCTTCCTCTTAAATTTGTATTCACCAGAGAGTTTATCTTTTTGAACAGACATGGAAAATGCATTGTTTTCTTGTTGATGTTGATCCATTAATCATGTCTACCCGCAGTACCAGGTGGGAGAGCAAAGGATGCATGCATTCAGCTCATGGGAAACTAGTGTAGTGATTGATTAGCAATGTCTACCATGGCCTCAGGAGATAAAAGTTTTACAACTAGTGTGTGATTTATGAAAGGATTAGAGGAAGAACAACTAAAATTGTGGATACTCAGGTAGTTTCTAAAACTCTCAGAAAGATAGTGAACATGTATTTTTAGATCTCAAATCTAGTTAAGAACTCACAAATACTATCAAGTTTAAACATTATACATTTGAGGCTTGTCTTAATTACTTTTCTCTTTGCTGAGACAAAATACCCAACATTGACAAGTTAAAGAAGGAAAGGTTTATTTCAGCTCACAGTTTGTAGAGGTTTTAGTCCATTTTCAGTTGACTCCAAGGCAAGGTGGATTGGCTGAGGAGAACCAGGTTATGGCAGAGCAGGCAGGAGGCCGCTAACCTGCCTTCTTCCTGTCCCTCTATACTCCATCTAGGGTACAAGCCCATTGATTGGTGCCACCCATGACCACGGTGGGACTTCCTTCTTTAATAAATCTATTCAGCTATCCCCTGAACTATTCTATCCCAGTTAGGGGACTGATCCAGTTATCACATACCCTTCATCCATGTTCACACACCCTAGATCCAGCCACTTCTGAAATGCCTACCTATGAGCATGGAGACTTTGGGAGCACATTGAGATATAGGCCATAACAAGGCTGGAAATAACAACTCATTGGCATCATTAGTCTCACTGTTGTGTTCACATTCCATTACTGTGGCTTCCTCTGGCTTATTTATCCTCTACTCCTCAATTTACTCATATACTATAATGAAAATACACACCTTGCACTGATGTTAAGATTAAATGAAGTCATGAATAGAAATGTGCAGTCAGCACCTGAGAGAGGGTAGAAAGCTCAGTAAATGGTAGCTAGTATTATATTTAATAATAATTTAAGCAAAATAAGTCATTCTCTTTTGTGTGTTTTAAAAACTGTTGATAACACTACTGTGGAATTATTGCACTGAATCATAGTTTTACTTTTGCCATTTGTCTTTTTTACTGTGAGCTCTATGGCCACATAGACCATGCCTTATTCATCATTGATCCTCGGGATATAATTCAGTGCTTAGCACATAGCAGGGAGCAAATGGGTTTAGCTGAAGTAAGGAAGCAACTAAAAATGTAAAAATATCTACACTCAAGTGCATCTATACTCACATTCCTCATTTGCTAGAAATTTTAGTTGACAAGCATAGCTCAAGTGGCTAAAGAATTCTGTACTAAGTACCTTGCTTTTCTTTGTGTCTCTTCAAACTCTGGCTAGACAACAAAAATTATGCCACAAAGGAGAAAGCTGAAGAAAAGAGAAAAATGCTTGAGAGATCCTGTCCATATCTTATTTTTTTGTCACACTGAGCTATAAGCTATACTCTGATTATAGTGATGATATGCCTCTTATTTTCCTTATCAGGCCCAATTTCCAATAATTTTATCACAATGTTTTATAAGCATATGCTTGCCTCATCTTAAGTTTCATTTCTAAAGTCTGTATACCTAGTTAGCTATATGGCAAAGGCTAGAGCCCAAGCCTCATGAATATTCTCTGATGTGGGAAACAGTGAATACTCTGCGTGAAAACATTGAGTCGTGAGCCTCAATGTCTTTCAGACATGTAATGTTAACCGTAGCATTTCTTTCCTTTTCTATAAAATCCTGTTTCCTTATGTTGTTTTCAGGTTTTCATTATTTGCCTGTATCACCTTTTGTGCCTCCTCATTACTAGTATCCTTTTTTGAGGATGTTACAGCCATGTCATTATCATGGGTTATTTAATATCCATTCATACGGTTCATTCAATTCCTGATATCTTGGTTACTTGATCTCCTGTGTCTTTCTTTCTTATTCCATGACAGTTTCTGATTCTCATATGTATATTTAGCCATTGCTTATCCACCTTCAATTTCTTGATAATTAAATTCAGATTCCCTACTTGTGCAGTCTTCTTTCATTCTTACTATGGTTTAAACATGGCTTGTCCCTCTCAAAAGCCCATGGTAAATGTGAACATGCCTACTTTGAGGAACCAAGAGGGCATCAGTTTAATGATGACTTGGAGGTACAGCATTTGGAAAATGACTAAAGTGAGATAAGGTCATTACGGTGGAGCCTCCAAAATTGAATCCTGCTGGCCATACAAGGAGGGAGAGTGACCAGAGGCTACAGACACTTGAGCTCTCCCTGTCTCTAGCCCTGCGTGCCTCACACTGCCTTGGCATTTTGCCATCAAGAAGGCCATCACCACACAACTCCTCAACTGTGGACCTGAACAATGATCCAAAATAAAGGTCTTTTTAAAAATAAATTATTCATTCTCTGCAATTGCATTATTAATAGCAGAAAAAGAACTATGATAAGATTCTTCCATTTTTTCCAAGAACTTTCCTTTTTTCTTCTCCTTTCTTTTTTCTACTATAACTTCCGGTTCTTTGAGTTCTTCTCCTTGTGTGAGCCTTTTTTTCACTATATTTCCGATTTTGCTAAAAGTCCAAGTTCCAATGCCTCATCCGCTCTTACTACTTTCCTAAATTCCTTATTCTTGGTTCTTTTAGATCACAGAAATCTGGCAAAAGCTCATATCTGAATGAAAACTGCTGTTTTATATGTTCACCTTTGTATATAGGCAGCTGTATACTGCTAGAGAAAAATCCATAAACAATAATCATTTAAAAATGTATGGTCACTAATAACAGCTGGCATGTGTCAACTTGCTCTTCCATTTCCTCTAAAATTATTTCTATCCCTCCTACTTTCCTCAAGACTCCACTTTCTTCCCCCTCTTATTCATTCAGTAGATACTTTTGAGTTTTATTGCACAATGAGAAAATATAATTCATAAAGAGACATTTAACTTCTAGCCTTTACTTCATGCCAGCACTACTGTTCCTACCTTATTTCTCTGACAAAAAGAAGAGAAAATGCAATAAATCCAGCTGTGTTCTGGATCCTGCCAATTCCAATAACCTGGGGGATTTTTTTCCTTTAGTTATCCATTGTCTTTTATCTTTAATTTCTCAACCATGATGAGATCTTTCTTATAAGCCATGAAACAAAATCAAAATAAAACAAAATCCTCTTGTCATACATATTCTCCTTTTTATGTTGCTATGTTATTTCCTCCTCTTTTTGTATAAGTCATATTTTTTAAATTGTCCCTAGTTGTTGCTTTCATTTCTTCAGGCCCCACTCATCTGTTGAACAATTATACTGTGGTTCTCTCTTTCACATTTTCAATGAAATTGGCTTCACTAACCTCATCCATGACCAATGTGTGGTAAAGCATGATACTTTCAGTTATTTACCAATAGCAATAAAAACTTTTTATACCTACCACCCCAAATAAATATTGATTTTTCTTCTCTTTAATGGCACAAAGTTTTATTCATTTTACTTCTACTACTTCAAAGGCTCCTATCTAGCTCCTTTGTTAGATCTTATTTTTTTTCTAAGCAGTCATCATCTCTTGGTATTCTTTGATGTTTTATTAATGGTTCTCTAAGAACTGGATGCCTAGACAAGAATTGATATGCAAAAATACATATTAGAGGAGGGGGCTTTGGGAGAAATTGAGGACAAGGGACAAGGGACAAGAATTTATATCTGGACTGAGAGATGGGGAAAAAAAGAAAGCAAAGAAGAGAGAAGTAGGTAGGAGGTGGGAAAATAATAAACAATTCTTTTAATTTTGAGGGGAAGACACCCAACAGCAGAATAGTTGGGTCAAATGGGACTTCCAATCCTAGTTCTTTGAGGTATCTCCATACTGATTTCCACAGTGGTTGCACCAATCTACACTCCCAGCAGCAGTGGAGCAGGGTTCCTCATTCCCCACAGCCCCACTAGCATTTGTTATTGGTTGATTTCATGATAGCAGCCATTCTTTCTGGGGTGAGGTAGAATCTCAGTGTTGTTTTCATTTGCATCTCTCAAATGACCAGTGATGTTGAACATTTTTTTCATATGTTTATTTGCTATGTCTACTTCTTTGTGTGAGAAATGTCTGTTCATTTCAGATGCCCATTTTTGGATTGGGTCTTTAAATTTGGGAGGTCTGGTTTTTTTAAGTTCTTTATAGATTCGAGATAGTAGACCTTTGTTTGAGGCACATGTAAAGGTGCAAATTTCCAATGATGACTGTCATTATATTGTATACTTTAAATATACCAATAAAATTAATTTTAAAATGCAAAGCTAAGAAAAATAATAAATGAGAGGGAAGGAGGAAGGAAGGTTGATTGAGCAAAAGCATTTCAGATTGTAAGACAATTATAAGGAAAGTTTGACCAGGCCTTGATGAGTCCCCAAGTGAAAAGGTCCATCAAAATAGTCCCATTGGCCCATGAATGGAGCTGTTTCAGTTTCTCTACCTTTAGCCACTGGCTGGGAGAAACTCAAGGGAAAAATGGCCTTGTTGTAAATGAAATCTTGAATTTAGGGCACATCACCCAAAGCCCTCAGCTACCTGCACCCAGAGATCTGAGAAATGTGTTTATATGGGTGGTACACTAGAGGTTCATACAAATCCCTTTTTGCTCTTCACTTTAGAATTATGTGCAGATGGTTTAAAGAGTGTGATAAGTTTTAGCATATAACTGCTAGTTAGTAATTAAATGATAATTTAAATTAAAATCTGAAGAAGTTGGTCATATAAAAGCTGGGGAGAACAATATGCCAAAAAACATGTATCAGGCTCAAAACCCATAAAACAAGAAGAAGCTTGATGTAGCAAGGAAAGAAAAAGAATACTACTTATTTTCCTACTTCATAATGAGGAAGCCCAGTGCAATTGGGGAAGAAGGAGGACAGAAAAGCACCTTTGCCTTTATCATCAAGGGTAAAAAGTTTGGATTGGATTTTATTCAAACTTTACCACGTAGAAAGCTACTGAAGACTTAATTAGGAAAATACATATTTGGAATTTATATTTTAAATATAATTTAAGATTAAGAACAGTATAAATATCTAAAGCTACGGAACTAATTGATCCATACACTTGAATATTTACAACTGTTTTTACAAATAAGCAGGCTCTAGCTATACTGGTATAGAATTATCATCAAGATTTATTACTGTCAAAATGCAAGATGTAGAACAGCTGAATAATATGATACCATTTTTGTAAAATATGAATACCTACCTGCAAATCTCTGAAAAGTTGTACCTGAAACAGGTAACATATGGGAATACTGGTAATATTGAGTATTTGAGTGACAGGAGTTAAAGGGAGCTTTACTGTTTATTATCTGTAGTTTGGTACTTTTTGTTCACTGATTGATAAACAAATTGATAGAGGAATAAATTGCCATCCAAATGGAATACCAAAAAAATCTCCAATCCCGAGGGGCCTCCTACACTACAGAATGCTCAAAGGATTTCATTAAGTGCAACATGACCAAAGCTTTTACACCTACCAGGTTTTGTCTTAAATATCACCTGCTCAGAGGCTGGTTACCTGCTGCTCTGTGCTCACCACCCCACTGGAATTCTCATTCCTGTCCACTCCAAATGTGTCTCTCACAAAAGCCTGGCCCAGCTGTTAGCCACTACACCCTCACTGCCTAACTCAGAATTTGTCTCAAGGAATATCTGGGATTTGACAAAGACTAAGATGCCTAACACATCATTAACTGAACTAACATACCACTTAGATAAGCACTTTTGTAGGTTTGCTTCCTGTCATGGAAAGTAATAGAATATTTCCTTTCATTCATTCTTAAATTGCTTCCTTTCATTTTATGATCTGATTCCTAATTCTAGTCTTCTGAGATTTTATGAACAAACTATAATTACTGTCTCTATAATGTCAATTGTTTTATGGATTTCAAAGTGAAAGATTAATATTAAGAAGTGATATGATATAAGACACAGGGGATAGATACATATTTAATATGACTAAGAAGGAATTCTCCTTCCTAGTCCAAACCATAAACATTTGGCTAATTTATTGAATGAGTAGATAGACAGAAACTTACATACATGCTTGAATACTTACATACATAGAAATGAGCAGTAATATAAAGAGGTAGCTGACCCATCACTCAAGAAATCTTCAAGTATGGAGGGGAAACAGAGTTGAGATGAGGAGCAACACCAGAAGATGGGTCTGCTACTATCAGTAAATTTTCTTCTAATCCTTGAGGCTGAAACTATTGACTAAAGCCTATAGGAAAGTGGAACTACTAAGGGACATAAAGTTTGCCTTTATAGAAGGTATTTCCCACCTGAAACATGGCTAAAAAGGAAAAAAGCACACACAAAGGGTAAGTGACTGACATAAGATATGTGAAAATTTAACATCTTACAGGAATTGTGTGTATAAATAGAATTACCTACAAAAAACAGGGAATTGAAGATTATATCATCTGTGGCTTTGGAGTTCAAATTTATGTTTCTTCCCTGAGATGTAAACCCTCTTTTCTGTTCACCATAATTCCCCCACCCAAGACATGTGAAAATGCAAGAGAAAAGAATTAAAGCTAGAAGTGAGTCTACATTAAAAACATTTCATAGCCCATGAGTAATGCAACTAGCACGAGGGCGAGCCAGCAGAGAAATAAAAAAGGATACGAAAGAGCTATTGGTTTTCATTTTTGTTTATTTGGTTTTCTTTGAAATGTTATGATAGAACACAAAGCCACAACATTCAAATTGATTTTAAAAAGGAAGAGAATAGGAAGGAAAAATGGAAGATAAAAACAAGCAGATAATTTTATGGGCCAATTAGAATCCCTTAATTTAATAACTGTGGATTTTTAAAAAATTAACAAAATTTCTGTGGACAATTTGAATAGTAGATAGATAGTGCTGAAGAAATAGTGAATTACTATATTTAGCTGAGAAAATCAAACAATATAAAACATTACCATTGTGAAATTTATCAAAAGCTAAATCTGGTTTCAATTCCAATTCTCTCACTTAATAAAATTGTAACACTGAGCATATAATGTCTTAGGTCTCAATATTTTTAATCTTTAGATGACTAAAATTTCACTAAGTCATTACAATTAAGAGAGATGGTAGGTATGAATATGATATTCAAAGTGCACATACAAAGCATTATTATTATGATTACAAACAAAGTGATTGTTAAAAATAGCTTCAAATGCTGATTTAGTTCCTTACTCTTTGTAGAGCTCCTCCCAAAGTTACATCTTTTTAGTGTTTTAGTCTTTAGAATCTGTGTAATTCATAAGAAATGCTAGATATTCTAGATTTTGTTTTTAGAAAGATGACCTAATTCTCATAAATTTTTTGCCCACCTTTGTGCATATTTAGAGAACATTTTAAATTTTTTATTACCACTTCTGTTTTCAGAGTTGCTTATTGCTTTTAAAAGACACATTTTTATGAGGAGGAAGATGAAAGTGCTAGATCAAGTTGAGTTTGTACAGGCAGTGGAATGTGAGCAGAAGGAGGTAGAAACAATAGAGGCACATTTCCCATTTTTTATATTTTGGAAATGCAGTATTAATGTACAAATTGTTCAGCCAAAAGTCAGTTTTCTGAATTTAAGCACATTTAATATTAAATGTTCAATGTACATTAGCATATTAAATTGTCTGAAGAAAACCCTGCAGTGTAAAGATATTTTAAAACATTTAGCCCAACATTTTGCAAACCAGCTGACTGCTGACTATTCTATAAAACACTCATTTAACACCTTCCCAGGTTCACCTTAGAAACTCCTAGCTTGGAGTCTCTTCCTGCGAGTACTGACACCCTCTCACCACATTTCTTGCCGTCTTTTTTGTATATTTGGTTGTTTCTGCCCTTTGACCTCCAGGCCTGTGGAGTTGCCTCCATGTCCTAAAGTGCGGAGTGCAGTGCTGAACACCACCCCAAGCTTCCCGCAGGTTTTAGACAGTGTTGAAAGGAGACCTAAACCAAATGCTTCCTTAGCATGGAGTGGAGGCCAACTATCATGTATGAAAAGCACCTGTGGTCTGTAAGTTATTAAACACATAGAGGCTTAAAAAAGTTTCCCAGAGAAGTGGACCAGGGGCAACCAATCTTTTTTTGTTTGTTTCAACTTCAAGGGGATACATGAAAAGTATTTTTATATATGCACAGACAATGGGGCTTTCGAGTTGGGGGTCTACGGTCTGCCTCCACTTCCCCAAATGCCAATTCTCCACCTCTAGAAAGTTTATTACTAAGTCTCAGGATCCCCTCCTGCAAGGCAAGGATGACACTTATGTCTCAGGAATTTTAGTGAGGCTTTGACATAGTGCGGGGTTTAGAGTTTTCAGAGAACCAGTGGTTTAAAAGAGCAGGAACTATAATTAATTTTTCTCATTTAAATCACACAAAGATATATTATTTATATATGATTAAATGATACATACTACTGTTTTTATACACCAGTGTTTTCTTTTTACTACGTATATTTACTATCTCACAGTTTCCATGGGTCCAAATCCAGGCACATCTTTTCTACCTGTCTCTTCCAAGTCTGCCATCAAGGAGCTGGCTGGAAGGCTTCAAGTCCAAGCTCCTGCAGTTGCTAGCTGACTTAGATCCTGGTCAGTTAGAAGCCACACTCAGGGATTTTTCAACATGGCACTCTCCTTATGGCAGGAGACCTCAGTAAAGCCAGCAAAGCAGAGGTAACAGTAAAACTCTTGTAGTAAAATAAAACTTAGAAGTTAGAAGTGACATAATCATGAAAGTGATATACTAAGCCATGGCATCTTTGCCATGTTCTATTGTTTAGAGGCAAGTACCAGCTCCTTCCACACTCTCAGTAGGAGATTATACATGGTATGAATATACATGGTATGATTATACATGGCATGAATATCCAGAAAATAGGATAATTTGGAACTATTGTAGATTCTATCACCAGTAAGATCAAATCATATGCTGGGTTTTATTTTTAGTTTTTTTCCTCTTTTCACCATGTTCTTTCTGGCTTTCTCTTTCCATACCCCTCTACCTACAATGTCTTCATTTCTATTCTCTAATGATCCATTTAATCAAGCTGGTTTGTATAACCTCATACTTTCCTTCAACCAAGCATAGATACACAGACAGGTGGATAGATAGATTATATGTGTATGTTTATATATATATATATATATGTTTCATTTTAAATGAGATTATGTTATATCTCCCTTTTGTATCCTTATTTTACATAGTAAAACATGCAAATTGCCCCAAGTTAATGATATAGTACTAAGTTGAATATATTCAACTTAGTAATATTCAAAATAGTCAACTATTCCTCTACTAATTGAAATTCAATTATCTTCAAGTATTTTTTGGCCAAAAATAAATGATGTGATAAAGATCCTTGTACACATGTCCTTGCCTACTAATTTATTTGTTTCTCTGGGATATGTTCCCACAGTGGAATGTCTGGGTCAAACGATATTTTTAATTTAATAGATATTGTCTGATTGCTTTCTACAAGAGCTATAACAATGCACATTTCCATGAGAAATATATTAAAATGCCCCTTTCCTCTGTATCCCCGCCAGCAATAGGTGTTATTGCTCTGCTCTATGCTTCCCAGTCTGATGGGCATAAAAGGATATCTCATTACTTTAATTTGCATTCACTGATGATTGGTGAGGCTGAGGATCTTAATGTTTGTTGGCCATTTGGAGCTGACTTTCTGTGCTTTGCTTCTTTATAATCACTGCTAATATTTCTATTATGATATTGGAAAGTGCTCTTTATATAAAATGGATGTTAACTCATATCACTTACATGTTTCCCCATGTCCATCATTGCTTTCTATTCACTTTATTTATAGAATCTTTTCACATACAAAGCTTTTAAACATTTGAATGGTCTGTAAATTATATGCTGTTGCTTTACATTAATCTTAAATAATACATGGGATGTCCAAAGTATCCCTTTTCTAATGTTTCATTTTTTATTTTTTCTCATTTAAACTTTAACCTTATAATGTCATTTTTGTGTTTTAAATAAGATAGAAATCAACTATATTTTATTCTTCAGAGATAGTCAACTATATACTACTTCTACTTGTAAATATGACTTCCTAGTGGTTCAAATGAAGTATTACTATCACTGTGTGTTAAGTTTTCAATTTTCTTCAGATATAGCTCTGCATTTTCCAGGGCCATTTACTAATCTATATGCCTATTTATATGTCAATACTAGGATGAACTGATTTGAATGGCTACTATGAAAGATCTTTTATGTAAGTCAAGTTCTCCCTTTCTGTTTTCTGTGTGCCTTTCTTGTTATTTTACTCTTTATTAACTCTTAGAGTAATTTTATCTAGTTTGAAAAGGGAATGTATATTGGTATTGTGATTGGTATTATGTTAAATGATACATTGATTTCAGAATAACTGACATTTTTATGAAATTCATCAACCATTGCATATCTGGTTTTGTTCAGATTGAGTTATTACTTCTTATTATTTCTGGTATTTATTTCTAGTATTTTAAAACTGGTTTGCCATTTTGAGTATAATTTTGGTTCTGCTGAACTTTAGAGATACTTATTGTTATATTAGCAAAAACTTTTCCTTTTAAGTATTATCATGTACCAAACCACCTTATCAAATTCTTTTATTAATTGAAGGAGAAAGATTTTATTATAATGACAAGATTTGGGCTTTCTACGTACAGAGTTCACCAAACAAATGTATACACACTTCAGGAAAAGAAAAACTTGTATAAATATTTTAATACTTAATTTATTGAGACGCCATGAGACAAATATAAGTTACCTTTGGCCTCTACAATTAATTACAAGAGGTGCTCAAAGTGGTGGCCATCTGCTTTCAGACATTTATTAGTGTGCCAAACTATTGCTTGGGTATCATTGAGATCCCTGTATAGGCATTTTCAACTTCTTCTCCAAGGGCCAGCAGTGTAGTGGGTTTTCTGTGATACACGACAAGATCTAGGGTTCTCACTGGAGGATAATACTATCTGTTGAAAAATCATCATACAATTTTTCATTTGCTGAAGTGTGTGTACACTTTTTGGCAGTCTCTGTATAAGTAATTTTATCCATAATGGAAACATTTATCACTATTTTCCTTATATTTATATTATTTTAATTTCTCTTCCAATTGCATTTCTAGAACTTCCTAGAAAATATTGACTAATTTTTATACTTCATTTATACCAAAATGGTTTCAAAAGGATTAGCGATTGAATTTAACATTTATTGTTGATTTTTGGTAAATTTGATTAATATATTTTAATTTTATTTTGTTTTATCAGGAATAGCTATTGATTTTATCATTTTGAGTTCCCTGAAGAAATTCTACTTCTTGGTATACCTTCATTCTATTAGTCAATATTTTATCTATTTTTGAATGTATTTAAAATAGTCTTGATTTTCTTTATATGATAATCATGATTTTCTTTATATATAATCATTTACCTTAAAAAGAGCTTTATTGAGATATAACTTTTATAGCATAAAATTTACCCCTTTTAAAGATATACAGTAATTCCATGACTTGTAGTAAATTTCCAACTGTACAGTCCTCACCGCAATCCAATTCTAAAACCTTTCTGTCACCTCAGAAAAGATTCTTTATTCCTGTGTGGAACAAATTGCTATACCCATCCCCAACTCCAAGCAAAACTTAATCTGTTTTCTATGTCTATAGATTTTTTCTATAAAGATTTTGTATAAATAAACTATAGATTGTATAAGGTTTTTTTCTTGTTTCTTCACACGCGCACACACACACACACAAACACACACACACACATTTTTTTTTTTTGGTTTTTTGAGACAGGGTCTAGCTGTGCATTTCAGGCTGGACTTGAACTCCTGTGTAACACAAGCTGACCTCAAACTTTCAGCAGTTTTCCTGCCTTAGCCTTCCAAGTGCTGGTTTTACAGGGGAATGCCACCATGCCTGGCTGACATAATATTTTTGAGGTCATGTATTTTGTGATATGCATTATTATTTCATTCTTTTTACTGTGGAATTCATTTCCTTTTAATAAAATATTTGATTTTGGAAATTAAAGTCAGAATTTAAATTATTTTGGAAATTTAAAAAATCCTTACAGTGGGATGTAACAGTTTTATAATATTGAAATTATAGTTCCCTAATAGGATAGGAAAGAATTTACCTATGAAGCCATGGTGACTTTTTTCATGTTAAATGTATATTTAACATAACTGCTTTTCCATAGCTGTTTTAGTAATTGACCAATTTAAGTTTCCATTTTTTCCTGGATCAATTTTAATACTTTATATTTTGCAAGAAAATAATACATTTTTTCCAGGACTTCAAATGTTTGACATATATTGTCTTATCTCTTGAATCTGTCCTTTACCTATGTGTTTGTAAGAATATTACCATCAAATCCTTAATCTTGTATTTAATTTTATTTCTTCTTTCTCTTTTACTTCCTCCTCCTCACATTTTTGCCTGCTTCTCTTTTTCAGTTTCTTCTTTGGCTCCTGAAGTATTTTAAGGTATTTTCGGCAACAGCTTCAAATGTCCATGAACTTTTTGCTATTTTCAAAATTTCCTTCAGCCTTTTTAAAATTAAAACATAAGGATACCATGACTTAATACATGTATACATTGTATAATATTCAAACTAGGATAATCATATCTATTTCATCAAACATTTAGTGTTTTTTGATGGTGAGAACATTCAGTCTTCTCTTTTAGTTTTTAAAAACAATTTTCAATACAACATCATTACCTGTAGTTACTGTACTGTGACAGAATACCAGAACTTCTTTCTCTTATTTAACTAAGACTTACTACTTCTTGAGCAACCTTTCCCTTCCAACTCTTCTTACCCTCTAGTAACTACCATTCTATTCTCATCTTCTATATGATCAACTTTTTTAGGTTCACATACAAGGAGATCATGCTGTATTTAGCATTTTCCCCCTCAAATTTTTCCTTCCTAGTCAGTTTTGTTTTGGATATTGCTTTGCTGTTCTTTTTCTTAAATCATGTGATGAGTAATATGTATTACCTCTGTTTTCCTTGTCTTCACAAATCCATCAAATATAAATTATGCATTGTGCTTAGTTTTATGTTTTTTGTTAATGAGTCCTTTCATTGCTTCCTGGGGATAGATTTATATATCTTAGCTCTTATGTTATTTAGTACATGATATGAAAGGAGTATCTGATAGTAGTATCTTCTACATTAGTTGACTGTCTACTGTAATCCTCTCTTTGCTTTTTTTGTAATCTTTTTCATGAGGGGTAGTGGACATAGAATCTAGGGCCTTCACACTGAGCTATATCCCCAGACTTATTTATGTATGTATGTATGTATGTATGTATGTATGTATGTATATATTTATTTCTTGACAGGTTCTAAGTCACTAAGTTGCCCAGGCTGGGCTCACATTTGGAATTCTCCTGCCTCAGCCTCTCTGAGTGCTGGCATATGTTACCATGTCCTGCTTGTTCTTTTCAAATCTAAATTTCACCTTGATTAAATTTTATGGCCACTTCTGTTCTCAGTTATACTTTCATTTGTCTAATAACACTTTTCATTTTTTATTTCCTAACTTTTGAAAATGCCTTAAATTCACCTCTTTGGGAAAAAAATCATATATTTTAACTACATTTTACCGTATCAATCATTTGCTTCTAATATAAGAACAAAATCATCCCCAAATATGATTATTAATTGTATTCTTTCCATCTTTATGTTTACTACTTAATGTCTTTAGTGATTACCTATTATCCTTGCTTCTTTCACCCCTTTTCTGAGTTGATATTCATTCCTTGATGTTTTAATTTGGAATTTTTTGTGCATTTTCCATGGTCTTACTGATAAATTTCTTTTCCTAAATACATATCTACTTATTTACTGATGTGACTCCAAATCTTCCCTCTACCTAATATTGCACTAACTGCCACTCCCTTACCCTTCTGGCCTGAGAGTTTAGAACTCCTTCATTTCCCCTTCTCCTTTTTCTCTTAGACCTATCCAGCCCCTCACCCAGACCAGATTTCATCATCAGAATGCTCTTTTTTTAAACTCTGTTTTCCAACTCTCATTTCACGGGCCTAATTAACTATGTTCAGATGTAAGCTATTGTAATTTTCCTTGCAGATGCTCCTGCTAATAAACCATTTTAAGGCTCTATTTCTCATGAACAGAGAATCTGTCATTATCTATTTACATATACATGTGTAAAATAAGGTGTGTTGCTCAGCACATGTTCCTCTCTTTCTCCATTTCTCCAACCTTGTGGATCCTAATGTTTGTATAACTATATTTCTTAGGTCAGACAGATAACTAACAACTTGGCTGGATAATGAGTAGTTTAATTCAATTTAGCTTTCTCAGTAGTCTTCCAACATCATTCAACCATCTTTGTGTTCAGTCTTGCAGGCTACAAGAGTGATGACAGTGTGATTTTCCATTTTAGATAACGTTATAGACTAAATTGTGTCCCATTTAAAATGTATATCTTGAAGTCTTTATCCCAGTGTGACTATAATTGGAGACAGGACCTTTAAGAGATACTTCATGACAGATGAGGTCATAATCTAGTAGGACTGGTGTCCTTATAAGAAAAGGACAGCACAGCAGAGATCTCCCTCTCAACTAGTGCACACTGAGGAAAGACCATGTGAGGACACAACACGAAAGCAGCTGCCTGCAAATCAAGAAGAGTGGCCTCATGGACACTACCCCTCCTGACACTTTGATCATTGGCGTCCAGCTTCCAGATTTAGGAGAAAAAACATCTTTATTTAAGCCATGTCGTATTCTGTTATGATGGCCTCTCTTATTTTTACTTGAAAGCTTGTAAGATTTTCATTTAGAACTAAAGCAGTGAAATTTTATCAGAGTGAACCTATGTGTG
Source organism: Heterocephalus glaber (assembly GCF_000247695.1). Next base: position 14,838,464 of record NW_004624768.1, read on the forward strand.
TGTCTCTTATCAAATCTGGGTAGAAATTGTATCATCTTCATTTGCATACGTATCCCTCACCCTTACCCTTCAGAGAAACTTTATTAGCCTCTTATTGCTTCTCTTCTGTTTATTTTTTTCACTTGTTCTCCACTTGAAATCCTATTGTCAACATTTTTGGTGCAGGAGATTTATCCTTCGATTCTCTTATCTATTGTCTTAAGTTTTTCATCTCTGATGATTTCAGATGCTTCTTTTCACTAGTATTCCAGTGAATGGATTTGACTCTTAGCAATTACTATTGGACTATCCTCTCCATTAATTCATCTGTCTATCTATCATCTATCTATTTTTATTTACTTTACTTCAGAAATCATCATATCAGGGATGTAGACAAATTTCTTGAATACTGTGAAAGAATCTCTTTGCTGTATTTGTTATGCAAGAAATTCTCTTACCTGCCAATTTTCTGCCTGTTAAAGAGGTCACACAACTGAAATCCTAATACTCTCATAGTCCTCACTCAAAAATGTGTGGCATAACTACTATCATACAAGAAATCTGGAGACAGGCATAGAGTACATAATTATCATTACCCTCATTGAGCTTCTAGTCTAGTGGTGTAGACAGGAATCATAAACCTATAAGTGAAAACCTGAAAACAAATTTTATGGTATGCCACAGGGAGAATTCAAGAATACCATATGAGAAAACTACAGGGCCGAGTGGAAGTATAGTAATCACTGCAAATTCTTATAAATGCAATGGTGAGAATTTCTCAGATGTAAACTTTGAAGGTGAGTTGTTCAGTGAAAGATTTAAGTGCAGTATTATTCCAGACAAAACAAATACAATAAAATGAATGATCTACTTAAGGATTAAAAGGAGCCCGATATACATAGACGAAGGTAGCTGGGCTTTGGAGATTGTGTAAGAATATAGTCTTCACTGCATCAGCATGAAAAGCTGCTGTCACATGGAAGAAGAGGATAGTATTATCCACCTTTCACATCAGAAGGATGCTTCTATGTGCTCTAAAAATGTAGGTTGCTTTGATGGATTATGATTTTAGTTTTATCTAAAATAGGACTTAGCAAACTTTTTTTCCATTAAAGGTCAAGTAGTAAATATTTTAGGCTTTATAATACATATGGTCTTCATGGTAAGTAAATTACCAGTGTAAAATGTAAATAACTGCAGACAATGAATACACTAATGAGTGTGGCTGTGTTCTGATAAAATTTTATTTACAAGAACAGAAAGTGGGCCTAGATTTGGTCTGCAATCAATAGTTTGCTGAGTCCTGATCTAAACATTTTGAAATTTATTTCACTTGTCCCAAAAGATCATTACTGAGATGATAATCTTAAAATTTTATGATATATCCCAAATGCTGATCACAGAGATAGCATATGGTAAGTGTTCAGCAAATATTTTTAAAAAGATGATCAATGCAGGTAACCATGATGTTTGTCTAATAATAAAAAATCATGTATTCATACCCTGGGTTTGGTGTCACCGAGTCAACTTCCTGCCCATAGAATAAGAATAAGAAGAATAAGTAATATCAAAAACTGAGCTTTATGGGGAAAATATTTCAAATTTTTCCAGGATCACATTCTTCTCTAACATTCCACATTTTCTTAACAGTGGAGAGAGTCTAATATGATAGACTTTTGTCTTAGAATGTATTAGTTTCCTTTTGGTGTTAGGATATTAATTAAATAGATCCAGTTCCTTCATGCACCTCCTAATTGATATATAAGATTTAAGTAACAATGTTATTACTCCTATGATATTTTAATGATGAATAATTGGAGGGTACATGGTTCTTAGCAGCATCCCTAACATCAAGAGTTTGGGAGGGTATAGAAAACACTGGTGCATTTATTACTTTTTTTTTTTTGGTACCAGGGATAGAACTCAGGACCTTGCACTTGCCAGGCAGGTGGCGAAACCACTGTGTTGCATTTATTACTAACAAATATGAGGCATATGTTTCTGAATGCCATGACTTCACAAAAAGAAGATAAAAATAGTAGATAGGACTCTGAAGGTTTAGCAATTCTGAATTAGCAATTCTGAATGTTTTTCCTGTCAACATGTTCATTACTGCCAATTACTTAAAATAAATCGTCTTTGTGCTTATCGTGTTGTGTCAGTTGTGCAGGGGATAAGGGCATGCTCCCCTGGAATGAGAATTGGAAGAGATCCTGGAATGCTTAGAAAAGCTCACCCCATGTAAATATTTATCTATATTTAATCTTTTTCCAGCTCAGGTAAAAGTGTGATGTAAAAGGCAGTACAAGGTCAATAGAAATTCCTACGAATCTTCCAGCTGTGTCCTCATTATATTCCTTTGAGAATCCAGGGATCATGGCTCTGACTACGGGTTTATTTCCTTGTGAGAAAAACAGCTCTACCAACTATTCATGGTAAGTTAGTGTAGAAATAAAAATGCAGTTTTCAAACCTTGAGGAAGGCCTCTTAAATTTTCTTTTTTGAATTACAAAATAAGTGTAAATTCAGAGTTGAAAATTTGAAATTACAAAAAAGTAGAAAAGGAAAAGAAAATAATACTTTGTACAGACACTTAAATTTATACCATATCAGAAGCATGCCGAAAGCATTGCTTTGAGACCTGTTTTTAAAACTTTATAATATAGCATATATATTATATTAATAGTTCTAAATATAATCATTCATTTTTTATCAAAATAAGTTTTATCATTCACATACTTTTGTACACATTGGTTTCCTGAAGTTTTTAACCGTTATTTATGAAAATGAATGATATTGTAAATAATAGTATTAAGAGCAAATTAACTTTCTAAGTGTTTCCAAAATATAAATTACCAAATGTCCAATTTAAAATAAAGAAGATAAAGCTGCTTCTAAATCAATATATGGCTGTGCATTCCCCTGTAGATTTAATGATGAACTTGGAGGGAGAAGTGCAAGAGGTGAGCAGTTTCAGGGCAATTTCACCACTACTGAATATTGTCTTCAATTTTTTTCAAATAGATAAATTAAATTATTTAATTTTAATTTCTTCTGCCTTATTTTTAATGACTTGATTTTTTAGGTCTTGCCTTTGATAGACCTTATTCTATACATTGAAGTCTTGTTTATTTCGATTAACATATTCAATGTAGTAAAAATTCTATTACCTTTTCATTTATTATATATTTATATATTTCAATTATATTTTCAGGTGGTTACTTACATTTTGTTTTTGCAATTTGGATCATACACAAAGTTTTCATGTGTGTATGGTAATAGCTCAAATTTGGATCGTGTTACTGTTTTTCACATTGCACTAAATTATCAGCTCAAGTTATTTTTTGTACTCTTTGAACCACCACTAAAATGCATACAATATTATTTTTATTATTAGATGAGGAATGTGAGACACAGAGGAATTCAATGTCTTGACCAGCAGCTAGTAAGTGGCAGGGCTGATCTTCCAAACCAGAGAATCAGACTTTAGAATCCACATTGTGAATTATTTTGTTCCCTATCTTTTCATGTTTAAATTTGAAGCATTTGCCTAGAAAATCCTGACTCACTCTAACATTGAACAATTTGCCTTTTCTTACATGCCTCTATTCACCTAACTCCCACTTTCTTCCATTTCTTTCTCTTTCCATCATCAAAACTTTATCCAAATATTTAGCTTTTGCTTTTAATAAACAACAATTTCTTTTATAAGTTTTTGTATAGCATTGTTTCAAAATTATATGCATTTATTTACATGGTTTTAAGATCAAACCTACAAAACAATATGTACTACTTTTTATTTATTTATTTTTATTTTTTTATTTTTGG
>NW_004624768.1:14842530-14870462 GCF_000247695.1 Heterocephalus glaber
TTTTTTCTTTTTTTTCTTGATTAAATGGTGGTATACTATACAAAATTTTCTCTGCTTGGAAGTTTTAAATTAATACATACCAAAGATCAAAAAACAGCAGCATACAAATATATTTTTATTTACAAATTCTTACGTCACTTCTTATGTCTACATTGTTTATTTAACTGGTCCCCTATTGATGAAGTATTGGGTCAGTTTTTTATTACGCCTTACAGTGCTGTAACAAACACCTTTGTGAATAAGTCTGTTCACATTTTTGGCATGTATCATTACAGTAAATTATTAGAAGGGAGCTTACTGAGTCAAAGTGTACACATGTATAATTTTGCTAGATATTACTAAATTGTTTGCATAATTTTATTTTTCTTTTGGAAAACTAAAAGAGTGTGTATATATTTGAAGTCTCACAAATGTGTCTATTGTCAAATTTATGGATTTTGGCAATCTGAAAGGAGAATAGAGATATTTTAGTGTAGTTTTATTTTCATTTTCATTTTCTTACTATGAGTAAAACTGAACATCTATTCATTGCTAAAAGCTATTTTACTCTTTAGTTTCTCTCAATTGATGTCTTTATATTTGTTGTTTGTCTATTGGGTTTTTGTCTTGTTCTGTGTTTTTTTTTTTAGGTGTTTTTTTTGGTACTGGAGATCGAACTCAGGACCTTGCGTTGTTTTGTGGTTTTAGAAGTTATTTCTGTGTTAAGATTACTGGCTCTTTTAATATGATTTGCAAAGAAGCTGAAAATTGTTTTGGTGCTTGCAAGAAATTTATGTACAATTCGTATCATTATATCATATCATATGTGACATACTTTAGTCATTATATGTTATATTGTCATATATCATAGGTGGTATATATATGATTATATTATATATTCCACAAACGCAGACATACATATATATATATATATATATATATATATATATAAACTTTCCTCTATTAAATCTGGATTTTTTTAAACTTGATATTAAGTAAATTATCCCATTTTTGAGATTACAAAATAATTGAGCCATATTTTCTTCCAGTACATGTGAGGTTATATTTTCATATTGAAATCTCTCATTCATTCTTTTTGTCTGCTATGTAATGTGACAAACCAGTTTCTATTTTTCATTTGGTTATTAATATATTCCATTACCATTCATTATAAAGTTCATCTTTCCCCCTTGGTAAAAACTGCCATGATGTAGTATATTAAATTTTTATATTCAAATCTGTTTAATTAACAATAGTTTTACATAATGAATTGTTCCTGAAGTTTTAACCAAGGAAGCCTGAGCTACGTTTTCTCTTTGTTCTTGCAAGTGTGACTTACAATTAATTTGTATTGTTTTGGAAAAAGCCCCAAATTTTTAATGGAGCCCCATTATATTTTTGTTACCTAATAAGTAATATATTTTTAATGATGTTGACTCTTCCAAAAACACACTATGTCTTCTATTTGTTTAATTCTACTTTTATGTCCTTCAGAAGTGTTTTATAATTTTTCTCATGTAATTTTTGCATATCCTTCTTATCTTTTTTTCTGTTATAAAAGGGTATCTTCTCTGTAATATATAATCTAGGTGACTTTGTTTGTTAGCTTTGAAAATTCTTGCTTTTGTGTGTGGCTGTCAAAAGGTGAAAATGTATTTAACTTCACTTTTTGTAGTAGACATTGAATGGATTATTTTGGACCTTTTAGATAATTAATCATTTCATCATCAAATAAAAATAATTTTATTTCTTCCTTTTCAACTTTTACAGCTTGATTATTTCTTGTCAAGTTCATTGCTAATAACTTCAACACAATGATGGCTACTTCTGGGCTTAGTGTGTACCTTTATTGTTTCTCCCAACTTTAGTGAGAAAGTCTTTGTGCTTCCCTATTTAAAATCATATAGAATTTGGGGCTCAGGCACATAAAACTCATCCTGTTAAGAAAGCAGCTACAGATTATTATTTTATTGAGTGTAGTTTTTAAACATGGGTGGTTTTTGACTCAGTATTCTTTATTATTTTCTCATGTTTAAAGAAAATTTTGTTAAAATCATTTACAAATATATACATATATAGGGAAAGATGCTTATAAGGTTATATTTTTCTGTCTGGAAACACATTACACATTTCTGTAGTGTTTTGTGGGTTTTTAAATATCAGCTAACTCTGTTTTATTCAACTAGTGAACATCAAAACTGCAAGTCTACATCTGGTACAGAACAGGTCCTTGAAAATTTTTTGATTACAGAAAGAAATAATGAATAGTTATATGTATTTTTATATCTGTATAAGGATTTACACTGTGATCTGCCTTTAATGAGATATTTTTGTTACTCTTTCACATTGTTCCATATATGTAAATACAGATAAACTGTTACTTTTTAACGCATCTCTTATTCTAGTAGAATTTACATGTAATAAAAGTTATTTTATAAATCATACAATTCAACGGTCTTTGTGCCTCCATGAGATTGTGCAGCCATCATCACTATTAAATTTGAAACATTTTACTCACCCTGAAAGGAAAATGCTTACTCATTGGCCACCACTCCCCATCAGTCTCCAGCCCACACAAAACACCAATCTACTTTTTGTTTCTTTTATACACCTACTGTAGATCTTTTATATAAATGAAATGATACACTTGTGATCTTTTGTACTAGGTTCCTTTGCATAGCAAATTTTTTTTCAAGGTTCATCTATGTTGTAACATATATCAGTACTTCATTCCTTTCTATTGCCAAGTAGTATTCCATTGATGTCTATATTATGTTGACTTATCCACTTGTCAATCAGTGGAAATTGAGGGTGCTTTCAAATTTTGACTCTTATAAATAATGCTGTTAGAATTATTGATGTGCAAAGTTTTGTTTTATATATATTTTCACTTTTGGGAGGTAACATGCCAAGGAGTGGAATTGCTGGATCATATGGTAACTCTATATTTGACACTCTGAAACTGCTAAATGATTTTAAAGTGGCAGTAGCATTTTACATTCCTACCAGCAGTACACAAGGGTTCCAATTCTTTAACATATCATCTTAGTTGGGTTGCAAGGGTATCTCACTGTCATTTGAGTTTTCGTTTCCCTACTGGTTAATTATGTTGAATATCCCATATGATTTCCGGTCATTTGTTTAACATTTCCAGAGAAATATCTATTCAAAATTCTTTACACTTAAAAAATATGGTTATTTTCCTTTTCTATTACAGGCTTGTAAGTTTTTTACACATTCTGGATACCAATCCCTCATTAGACGTATGGTTTACAAATATTTTCCCTCATTTTGTGGATTGCTTTTTATTATCTTCAGGGTATCATTTGCAGCACAAGTTTTTTTATGAACTTCAATTATCTATTTCTTCTTTTGTTCCTGTATTTTGGTGTCATATCTAAGAAACATTTTCCTAATCCAAGACAAAAAAGTTCATGCCTTTTTCTTCTAAAGGTTTTGTGGTTTTTCTAAGTCTATGATCTACTTTTAATACAATTTTTGTATATATTATAAAGAAGGAGTCCAACTTCATTCTGTTACTTTTAATACCCCATTCTCTCATCATCTTAAGTTGCAAAGATTATTCTTTCTCCCACTTAATTATCCTGGCATATTTTTACAGTTGGCTGTAAAAATAGGAGTTCATTTCTGAACTACCAACTATTGTTTTAATCTATATGTCTATCCATATGGCAAAACTTATTTACGAATGCTGTGAAAAAATTTTAAAATAAGAAAATTTGTGTCCTTTAACTTTCTCTTTTTACAAAATTATTTTGTCTGTTCTGGATCCCTTGCATTTCTACTAGCTGGTGCTTTCAATGTGCTATTTGAAACCAACCAATATTCCTAATTCTAATACTTGCTGCATTCAAATTTTTAGTTGTTTCATTTGGTTTTATCAACCAATCAATTATGAACTTTTCCCCCTCTATACTCTTTCTCATAAGTCTAATTTCCCCCTTCTCTCATTTCCATGACCAAAATCTCAGATCAGTGTTAAATAATAGTTGTGATTGCATGAATCTTTGTAACATTCTTGACTTCAATGAGAATTATTTTAAAGGCTTACTGTTAATAGTGGTGAGGGCTATAAATTTTAGATAAGGTTCTCAATCAAAATTTTCCTGATTTATTAATATCTTTTGATCCGGAATGAATATCTGGTTTTCTCAAATTTTAGAGTCTTAATTTCTTTAACTCTGAAAATAGGGAAAAGAGGCTAAGTGGAATCACAGCAAGTAGCTAAACAAAAGTTGGCTTTTGGCTTAGAGATAGTTGTTGTTACCTAGTTTTTCTAACCAGTTCTGGAATATTGGACTTGTTCATCAATATTTTCAAGCCTGAATTCCTTATTATTTAATAACTGACCAATCACACTTACCTTGTAGTGTTTTAGAAATTACAGTCAATATATGTAAACAATTGAATCGGGGAAAATTTTTGTGTGATATTCACACAGCCCACATCAAAATGAACTGAATACTCCACATAGATTCATAGATATTTTAAGGTTGGAAGAGATATCAGTGGGCAACTCATTCAATCTCAGACAAAATGGATCCCTACTCATATGGCATTTTCAAGGTGATAGTTATTTATTTGATATTTTATAAGTTTTTGTGTATACATCTCTTATGGTAATTAATAATCATTTATCATGAAGTTAGTGACCTGTGTACCTACCCAATGTATCTCACTAAACTGACATATCCTTGAATCAGGCATTATGTGATATTCAAATCAGTATTTGATTCCTATTTAATACAAAAGAATGAATAAGTAGCTCTCTGGTTGAGTGGATAAAAGAAGGAACAAACCTACAAATTTAATAATTAGCAAGTTAATCAATTACTTTCCTATGTTTCTCATTCAACTTCTAGTCATAAAATTTGAACATAAAGAAAAATTTTGATATGCAGTCATGTAAATAGGTACCCAATGAATCATGTTTCTCAGCAAAATATAACTCTAACATCACTTGTATAATTTTTAAGTACTTCATTGTTAATTAATTAGTTTATAAACGTCAATCTGATTATGCTATGCTTGAAGAAGTATACAAAGATTGAAACCATAATGTGTGTGTATATATATATATATAGTCATATATATATAATGTCATATATATGTATGTATATCTTATTTTTACATAAGTTCTATAATTTTTCTCCTGGAATTTACTGCTCACCAACCTATCTAGAATGAGTAGTTCATGGAAGGAACAGTACAGGAGACTCCTTAAGTATCACAGGAGAAACGATTATTGGGGACCCAGTGCTCACTTTCCTTTTTTCCCCTAGACCCTTAACTGCCCTCAAATCCCACCACAGTTTATCCTGAGGCATGTTAATTGGTGTGTTTACAGAGGTTCTAATTAATTCTTTGTAATTGCATAGTATTTTCTGCCTCCATTTCTCACCACTGTCCCAGCCTTAGAAACAAGATGTTCCACCTCTGGAGACGGCCTTGGTAAAAGCCTATTAATAAATAATTAAGTTTGGAGGCTCCTGCAGTGGTGAATCATGGATGGAGGTCACGTGGGGGCTGTCTCCATGGCAACCCACCAACAAGAACTGTACTGCTCTGTTTTTCTTTGTGTGTATGTGGCAAGGTGGGGCCAAAGGCACAAATTGAAATCAGATTTGATTTTTGTATTTAATTTTCTTTTAATTTTTCTTTTGCAAAACTCTGCTATTCCATTTAGAATTTGAGAAAAGTTACGTTTATGATAAATGAAATGTGATCAGCATTTAGGTGTAAAGTCTTCCACACGTTTCTCCCCCTCCCCCAGCTCATCTCTTCTGGATCTGTCTTTGGCTCTACCCTTCCCTGGCAGTCTTTACTAGGCAGCCTTTTACGCGGGGCCAGCTGGGTCCTGCCTGACAACTCCACACTCATTCTCTGTCCCTCCCCTATTGATTTACTGTAGTGTCAGCTAACATTATGTAGAATGGAAAGCACATAGATTTGGGGAAAAGACAGGTCTGTATTCCATCCCTAGCCTCTTCTCTTGTTCTAGAGGTGAAATTTAGGAAAGTTATTAGAACTCCCTCTCTACTGTTTCCTTAACCATTATGAAGGCTAATTTTGATTGTCAATTTGATTGGATTGAAAACACACCTGGGAACTTAGGGAAGCACACCTCTAGATCTGGGTGTTTCCTCAATGTGGGTGGCACCAACAAATTTGGCCGGGACCCAGATGGAAGGAAAGCAGAGAGAGGAACCCCTCCAGCAAGGCACCTGGACCTCTCTCTCTCTCTCTCTCTCTCTCTCTCTCACACACACACACACATGCACACACACTGCCCAGATGCCAAGAACAGCTTTCTTCAGTCACACCCTTCTGCTGTGATGTTTCTGCCTTACTACAGGCCTAGAAGCAACGGAGCTAGCTGTTCGTGGACTGAAACAATGATTTAAATTAATCTTTCCTCTTTTAAGTTGCTTTTTTTCAGGAATTTTGTCACAGAGACAAAAAGCTAGCATACCCATTATACCCATTGAATGGAAATAATTCCCTTATGGGGTTGCAATGAAGCTTAAAGAAGCAGAATGAAGTAGTGTTAAGAGCACAGATTTTCACATCAAAGTTTTTGGATTTGAAACTTTTCTTAATGTTTTACTCACTTCCTCTTTTAGGGCAAGATATTTCATTTCTCTGTGTCTCTAAGTCTCAGTTGTTTATCTCAAAAATGTATTATTATCTGCTTCATAGATTTACTTGGAACATTAATTTATAGATTGTATGTAAAAGCTTTTGGCAATGTTGCAGTCTTAATACATGTGAATTACAATTATTAAAAGATGTAGACTAGAGTGTGTGTGTAAAAAGTAAAGCTATTATTTTATGATCAGTTGTTTTCAAGGCAATGGTAACTTGATATAATAATCAAGCAATGCTTCCTGAATAGGTGGAAGTCAGCTCTGTGGCCCCAATGTATCTAGAGTCACTGAACCCTTGTGTCCTTGCTTAAGCTGGTATTTCATTATGCCTCAACAGAACTTTGACTTTCCAGACCAGATCTCATCCCAGACTTTTCCTTTGCAGAAGTATGGCCGAGGCTAGCATTATCCCAGCCTTGAGGTCATCTGTTCTGTTATATCCTACATTCTACTCTCTCCTATGCACTGCTCTGTGTACTGCAAGTTTACACTGGCAGACCTAATCTCTTAAGCTTGCCCACAGATAGCTTCCAGTTGTATGAGGAATAAGAAGAACTCAACGAGAACTGCACAATTATAAATTAGAAGCAAGAAGGGCTAGGCTGAAATGCAGGAGCCCCCTTATGCTCTCCCTTTGTGCTATCAAGTCCAATACTAAATGCAAAACTACAGCAGTTCAATTGATATGAACAACTAAGAACACAGATCTCTCAATGATGAAGTTATAGACCACTCTACCAAGAAAGATCTTCAGGAAATATCAGAGAGTAAGGATAAAGAATGGAAAATGGTAGAAGAAATCTATGAATATCAATTTCAGTCTTGTGACCATCTATGGAAGTATGAACTACAGCAACTACAAATTTTGCATTATTTAATTTTATTTTTAAATTTTTCCTCCTACCTTGAATAAAGAAACACAGAAATGGCCACTATTGCAATGTAAATTCCAGGTAGATGTGTTACTTAAGGAAGTTACTGAGACTTATTGAGATCACCTTGTGACAATTTGGTATCTGATTGGATATTTTCTCTCTCTTGTTTGGGGTTTAATATTTCCTCATTGAGTGAAAAGCAAGAACAGATAATAAGAGTCATAAGGGTAGACTGTCCTGGATCCTCTCGATTTTTTCCGCTTCCCACACCCCAGGTACTATTCTCTCTCTGTCCAGCTCTGTCCCCCAGGAAGCTGACTCCTGAAGACTCCTATGAAAAGCTTCAGGTTTGGTTTAGTCAATGGGAGACAGGTGAAAAGATGAAAGAAGAGACAAGAGGAAGGGAAGAGAGCCTGTGAGAACTTTTCTCTGCTTCTTTTATATCCCAAGGGCTGTGAAAGATGCTGTTACTTTTTATAACTAGCTTCTGCCGGGTCACACAGCTGTGCTGTGTCTTAGGATATTTGCCATCATTTTTACCCTCTAATCCCTGACAGTTTCTGTATGAGTCATGTCTTCATTGAAATACTTTCATTTGAACTGAATTCTACTTCTTACTAGTGCTGTAAGTCAACATAATACCCAACATTGAACCTATTCCTGGACCTTGTTCATAAGTCAATGTCTTCCATCTTTCCACATGGAAGAATCTCCACAAATTTTTGTTACGATGGAGGAGATTTTTGGAATTAGAGTTACTGGGCATTACATAGAAGGAGTTTATGCAGAACATGAACATAATTAAGAGTCATCATGACTTTCATTTGCTAATGATATCTGTAAGTAAGTATTCAAATCTTTCCCTCTTTCAATATCACCATTCACAACCATATTTAAACAATCAAGCATATTCAGAATGGTTCATCACTGTCAAGAACTATCCAAATTTTCTTCCACAAATTGATTTGACATCTGTAGTTATAATCATAGATAATGGCTAATGGTGCCTTAGGAAGCATATTTCAAGGAAACTCTGGAGTAAGACATAATTGCTTATGGATTTTGAAAAATCTCTAAACCAGAAATGTTAGAAGCAATGTCTCCAGGTCCACTGTGATCACTGGGGCCTAGAAATAAGAATTGCCACCCTAGAATCCCTCAGCTCCACCCTAGAAAGAATACAGCAGGTTCCTGGCAGGTAAATTCTCTGCAGGCTGCTCTTCCTTACTCCTCTGATATATGAGTTTTATACCACTGTTAATATTCTGTTCTGCCCTCAAGACATCACTTCCATCTTATTTGTGTCATATTAGTGTCTGTAAATCCTACAGGAGAAGACAACTCAAAAAAAATAACAAACTGCCATAAGATTCTTTTTTTTTCTTTTTCAATCTTCAAGCATATTTCATTTCCTTCTTTGGGAAGCAACTTCTTGTCTCTTCCTGCCATCTGGACTTTTTACTTTATCACTTCAGTCTTAGAAACTTATCAAGTTCTACAGTTCTCTACTGGGCAGAGGTTTAACCCAAGTGATCCATTTCTTTATTCCACATGTCTGCAGTCCTGTCTAATGCATTCTCCTGTCTTGGCATTATCTTTGATTTCTGGGTTCTTCTGTTGGCTTTCCATCCTTGTTAGCCACTGTGTATTTTATAAACAGCTTGACTGATGGATTTCAAGTAAAGTAATGTGGTTTCACCTCAAATGCATGCTTAGAAGCAGCAGATGAAATTTTAGTTCTCTGAAAGCGATGGATGTAAATCAGATTAATTGTCTCACTAACTCTGGGAACATCCGGGGATCTCATTTCCTTCCTGAGTTGTTGGAGCTTTTGCATCAACTTTTGGCAGATAATGTGGCTGGAACCAGCCATTCATCACCAATAACGGCACTGAAAATGCATCAGGTTGAATATTTTCACAAGGAGATTGGGATCTGCTTTCCAGTAAAGCAAATTCCAGTAACCCAGCACCTTTGCCCTGTTACTTTCTTCCATACTCCAGAAAAGTTTCCATGTGTGACCAAAAGGAATACAAGAGTTCTTTCTTCTGCTGTCACTCCAGGAAAGAAGGAAGACCATGTAACAGCAGAGCTTGCTCCTGGAAATCTATAATTTCAAGAAAAAAAATCTCATACTGGACCACCAGTTTTTAGTTCTCTTATGGCTTTTTGAGCTAACTTTAATCATAGAGAGTCACATGATGGTTTTGTGCTTTAAAAACAGGACAAACAAATGTCCATATAAACGATTATAACTAATAGGAGCCTTATGTACAATCATTTCAAATTGGAAACACCTATATGTTCATCACCAGGTGAATAGATAAGCAAATTGTGCTTATGTCTACATAATGAAGTACTCGTCATCAATAAAGAATGAACTACTGATGCAACTCCATGAATGAATCCTAAAGTAATTATGCTAGGCAGATGCAAACTGTATGGGTGCAAACTATATGATCCATTTACATAAGATTCTAGCAAATGCAAATGATTTTATAGTACAACGCAGACTAGTGGTTGCCTGGGGATGCATGGAAAGATACAGATACACAGATGAAAGTGATGACCAAAAGGCCCAAGCAAACTTTTCAGCTTGATGGGTTCATTACTTAAATTGTGATGGCTTCACAAGTATGTATAGACATCAAAACTTAGCACGCTATGCACTGTTCTTTATTGTAGTACTGCAGATTGAACCCAGAGGTGCTTTACCACTGAACTACATTATCAGACTTATTCATTTGTTTATTTATGTATACAGAGTCTCACTAAGTTGTCCAGATAAGTTGCAAACTTGAGATTCTCCTGCCTCAGTCTCCCAAAGTGCTGGGGCTATAGGCATGCATCACTACTGTGCCTATCTTCGTGTTGTTTGTACACTTTAAAGAAATTAAGTTAACTGTCAATTATATTTCATTTAAAAATAAAAGACATTTAAAAAGCAAGGATTTTTATTTAGACTATCTAGATTATAATATTGGCATCAACATTCCCAAATTGTGTTAGGTTAAAAATTTACCGAACTTCTTTATGACTCTGTTTCCTCAATTGTGAAAGAGAAAGGAAGCTAACTTAGTTTATAAAAGTGTGTAAATGTCACGTTTGTTGATCATATGATGCACTGGAAAGATATACATAGTAAGTGTACTACCAATTGTTCCCATATTTGCTATTCGTCTGGTATTTTTCAGATGCCATTTCATTTAACCCCCTAAATGATCCAGTGAAGTGTTTATGTTCATCACACAGAGATGGAGACTGATGCCTCATACCATGTGGGGAATGACAAAGCTGTAATGACTTTTCTGTCCTGTATGACTCCAAATCTTTCACGTTGTGTCTCCAACAACCTCAAGTACAGTCCAAGGCCCAGAACAGTCCTTCTAATGCAGTCTTTATATCTTTGATTTTTCCTTAGGGAAATGGAAAGGCAAAAGTGGATTGATGAGGCTTATACTCAGTGTTCTGGATTGGGGGAGCTGTGGACGTCTGGTGGTGTCACAAGATTTCCTGGTCTTGGTGTTGGGTACCTCCTATAAGCTCTGCAAGTTTACCCAGATAACTGGGTAGTATGTAAGAGATGGTCATATTTGCCTTCCTTCCTTCTCTCCTGCCTTTACTCTTTCCTTCAATAAATGAGACAAAGGTGAATAGAATTAATATGAGGCAAGGATTTTCAAGAACTAGGGAAAATGGAAATAAGATTGGGGGCATTTTATATGGAACATCAACCTGCTATCTGCATTTACCTGTCCCAGGTCTGCTCACAGGAAGCAAGTAATACATTTAGAGTGGAAAGAGTACTGGACAAGGAAGGTGGGCAGCTAGAGGCTGCTCTGTATTCTGCCCCCTTTCTCTTCCCAAATTGGACAGTTACCACATTTCTCTGAGTCTCAGAATTTTCTGTAAAACAGCAATAATAATTATACTATGAATGATGCTTTCTAGTTTCATACAGTGTGTTTTCATGGCTTGCTGCTTCTTCCCTATACAAAAAAGGCAACAATTATTGTGTCCATAAAGGAAATGGAAGTTCAGATAGGTTAAATATTGCCACATAAAGCTGGTTAGCTGTCACCCAGCAATTAAAACTGAGCACACAAGGTAAACTGCCTCACAGAACCAATGGGAGCTTGAAGAAAAGCGTCATCTACAGAGAACACTCCCTGAGTTGCAGATCGTTATATAACATAAAGATTTGGGGTGATGCTCACTAAGTTATGTCACAGAGACCACAAGTTTGGAGTTGGGATTCTAAATGTCTGCTTCAAGCTCTGTCAACAGGTTACATGTTTTTGATTAGCCATGTAACATCTATGGAACTTAGTTTCTGCATTTTTGGAATACATCATTTCCCCGCTGTTATTACTGATATGATTTCTCTAAAGAAACAGATTTATTTTTCTTCAGGTCCCTTGCACTGCCCCTATCTCATTAAGTTTAGTAGATTTCCTTGTAGAAACAAATTTTAAAGAAAAATGAGGTAGGAGGAGGGGAGGTGGGGATACTCAGAGAAAGGGTCTCAGAAGGCCTCAGGACCATATAATAGCTCATAATATTTCAAGGCTTCATTTTCTCTTTTTATGCTGAATAACTGTAATTACTACGAGCACTCTTTACAAGTCTTATTTTCCAGAGCTTTAATCATTCTCATTGCTTTGTTCTACACATTCTCAAACTCCCTGAAGTGTACTTTTCTGGTAAAGGGAACAAAATAAAATACCTTGCAGAACAAGCTGGTGGTGATGATTTGCCTGTTCCAAGGTCAAGCTCAGGATTTGTCTGCAGGACACTGGAAAGGTGGGCTAAGATGTCAAGCCAGGGCATATGATACCTGCACATGCACAACTCATTTCAACTTTTTATAGTCTAAGTTACTTAATTTTCCCATTTATCACATTATTGAAATAATATAGATAGTTTACCAACCAGGCCTCTTTTCAGAGTTCTTTATCCTTTGAGTTTTGGGCATAGGGAGGAGGCTCCTCATTTCTTAAATGTACTCCAAAGCATTAGAAAACATGCAGAATACCTCAGTACCAGTTTGGTTTTGTCTCAGAACTGGTGCCCACAGGCTGTGGTCCACAACACAAATCCAGCCTGCCACCTGGTCTTATGAGTCAAGTTTCATCAGCACTTACTCACTTTTTTATTTTTGCACCCTAATGTCAAAGTGGAGCCATTGCCACAGAGATCACTGCGGCCTGCAAGGCCTATGATATTTACTGATTTCCCTTTTATAAGAACAAATTGGCAAAGACAGTCCTAAGCAGTTAGGGGAATCATTCTGATGTTCAAGTTTAATGCAAATGTGAAAGTATCGAAGAGTTTGCAAAATACAGTGGGATTTTTTTCTTCACTTTATTACTTAGTCCATGATACAATTTTTAAAAACCAAGCAGAGGAAGTGACCTCCAGATGGAGAGCTAAATCACATTTAACCAACAAAAACACGTGGTCTCCTGAGACTTCTGCAATAAATCTATGTATTTTCTAAGTGTTGTTTCTTCCACAGTTTCTAGATTATAACCCAAACTCTCAAGTAGGCATGTAATGAGAAGATGTTATCAATCTTATTCACCTTTTACAAAGGTGACTGAGTCTTACAGAATGACAGCTGATAGCATTCCAATAGCTTTCAATACAAGGAGTCTTTTGCACTCAGGGATTTTAACATACTGCCCCATTTAATCCTCACAAGAATTTTATATGACAAGAAATGACTGTGCTCATTAGGTAGATGAAGCAATGGAGGATTTAGATAATTTAAAAAAGTTGGTGAAGGCCAAACAATTATGAAATTTGAACATTTGTACTAAGCTTAACAAGCCGAGCACTAACTTCATGATTTGTTTTGTTTTTAAATAAAAAGCTCAAAGATACTTATTTTCTCATATACATGTAGAGTTTAAGGGAGACATAGAATTTGGCGCAATTTCTGATGCACTATTGAGAACCCCTTAGGTTCCCATCTGGGGTGCTGAGAATAGATGCTGGCCTGAATTCACAATAAACAGACATTGGGTAGTGCATAAGGGGCTATTTCAGCTGCCTGGGGTCCCCAAATACCTGCTCTCAAACTCCTCTGAAGGGACAAGGATGATAACTCCATACATTTAGAATTATAGAGAAGATTAAACAATAGCCTCACCAGTAGACAACTGATAGAGGACTGCATGGCCCTATAGAAGAGAGCGCGGTTACACGAAGCCATTTTTCTATTGTTGGTCATCACCTGCACAGCCTTGCAGCATACACAGTGAGCACAGTTGTTGGCTCAGGAGAAGTCACTTCCTAGACCCCATATCTCACTGTCTCAGACTCATCTTCAGAGACTGGCCAACAGGCTGGAGAATCCTTCATCATTTCAGGTCATGATCATGTGCCTGGAAAAACACAAAATTAATATTAGTCCCAAACCATATTTGACTTAGTTATACATGTCATATAGCCAATAGGCTAAGCAAGGTTAATAAAACCTGAGACAGAATGTTATAAGGTTGCAGAAAAGAATAGATTAATCAAGCCATTTCATGTTTTTAAAATGGTGTGCACAGAAAAATAACAAATCAAGGTTTATTATGACCATCTAAAGATAGATAGTCTTTGAAGGGCCATTATGAAAAGACAAAAAACTAAACATCATTAAATTTAAAAGGATGCCAGGCTTTGATTATTTTAGTAAGTTCTTTTCATATAATTGATGATGTAGAAATTAATCCCTGTTCAAAGGCTGATGGAAGCGTGAAAACCCCTGACCATCTCCCCCCCCAAATGTGGGGTTTTTGTCTTTAGGATAAGAGAAAGCAGTAATACAGAACGTTGACAAGTAAGGAGTTAAAAATTACAATGAGAAAAAAGTTCATAGCTAAGACTAAGAACAGTTTGAGGGAAATACTCAGAAACTATCATCAAGTTGATGTGACTTAATCTCAGTAGGAAAAAAAATAATAATAGTAATAATTCTCCTGCTGAAGCCTTATCAGTGGTACAGTTTTTAGCCTCAGGGAATGCATGAGGAGTGCTGCTCCATGGCCCTTTTGGGAAAAGAAAACAAGTCTAGCTTTTCCATCTCTATTTTCCTAAGTGTGCCCTAGTTCTTATTTTAGGATCCCTGAATATTTTTATAATGGCTTATTTCTCCCAGAATGCACTATTTGTATTTTTCCTGACTATATTTTCCTTCTTCCTATTTCCTCCCCATGCTTCTAAATCCTCCAGGTTCACTGTGCTAACCAAATCAGCATCCTTGTCAAATTTAATTAATACACAGTGTGGTTCTCCTTCCACATCATTAGAAAAGATGCTGAATAAGACAGGGTCCATGTCACTGTCTTTCCAAATGGCTGTCATTTCTGATACCTTCTCTTTACATGCAGCCAGCCAACTCTGAGCTGCTGCAATTGCTTACATCCAAGCTTATTTAAATGCCCAGATGGGCTATCATTTTGTAAAGTGCTTTCTGGAATGTGTTAATAAAGTTAAGACTGAGGACATTCACTGTATTCTATTTGTCCTCTTACTTGCTAATTAAAGCCAATAATGAAGTTGAAATTTGTCTGGGAAGATTTTCTTCATTACTAGCACTACATTAGGTTCATATTTTTTGTTCTTCTCATTTATATGTTTACTCAGACACATACACACATTTCCTGTAAGCTGCACATTTTTTCAATTACTGTGAAGAAAAATTAAGTTTAACTTTAAGCCTGCTGATTATAGATTCCGTTCTAAGAGAATCATCCAGAAGTCTAATGACAACTGTCTTACTTTTATAATTCCAAGGGCAATCAAAGAAACCCTTGGAGTGTGTACCAGAGATTGGGTCTGGGTCGGGATTTGACAGGGGTCAAGGGTGAGTGGGAGTAACTATCGCAGAATATTACTCCAAATTTCTAATAATCCAAAGTCTATTGTGAAAAGCAGAGGTTTAAATAGAGCTGAAGGGGGCAGTTCCATCATAGCTGACTAGGTGGAAAAAAGGAGAGAATGATTCTGATATATGCACTGAAAAAAATTCAAGTACCCTGAAATTGGTCAATAAAGAAAGCCAGATACAGAAAGGCAATCGAAAGAGAAATTCACCAGATCTAGGCTAAGGATGTATGTGGGGGGGGGGTGATTTACAAAAGGAAGCAGGACCACACGCCATGTGGATCACAGCAACTCCTACACCCCAGGTCCAATGTACACATCACTTTGGGAGAGGATTTAGTGTCCTGAAGGAGAAAGTCTGTACTTCAGTAGCAGCCAGTCCACTGGAAAGATCTCCCAACCTTTGTTGTCCTCACAGAAAAGGGGACCACAGCAAGTGAGATATTTGCAGACATGAGAGAAACTGGGGCATCAGAGAAACTCAAAGCTGGTGAGTGGTGTTTGAGAAGGCCCTGGCAGGCCCTGGAGGAAGCTGAGGACAGATACATGAACCTGATTAGGAACTTGGATCTGAGTGCTGAGAAGTGTGGCTCAGTGGCTATGTGAGTGGGCAGAGTCTGTGAATAATAAGACCCCAGGGAGAGAGAACACCAAACTGGCCCCTGAATAGGCACTCCCCAAGTCTTCTCCCAAACACCAGGGAACTGTGCCCATGGGACATTCTCTCGACTGCCCAGCAACCACCATCAGGTGACCACATGCATCCCCACCACCCCTGCAAAGAGAAGGCTGCCGAATGCAGTGGGGCATGAGGCTTTGCTGAATTCACAGGTTAGACAGTGACACTTTAGGGAGAGTAAAAGGGGAAGGTCTGTGGGCAGAGAGCTGGACAGTGACACCACAGCCAGAGAGCATTCAGGAGTGCACTTGGCAAGAGGCTTGTGGAGGAAGAATACAGAAGAAGCTACGGAATATGCTATGCAGGGATTGAGAGGGCCCTGGTGGAAATCAGCAGGAAAATGGGTACTAAGCCAATCAATTGCACCCTCATCTCTTCAAGTTAACGGAGGGAATCAGGTAAGAAAAAGGCAAAGACCTTCAAGTAGCCATGACCAGAATGAAGGCTTTATTTGAGAGGTGGACTCAGAAAGCCAATTGGATCAACAAGCATCCTCTCTCAGGCAGGCAGTTGGTCATAGAGCGGGACCCCCTTGGAGACCAGACATTACAGACAGCTCACTGTGGACTGGGAAAGGTGAGGAGAAGAAGTAACTGTGGTCACAGCAATGCTGTGGGGGCACAGGAGAGAGCCAAGCTCAGGGTTCCATCTGATTCCTCACTACAGGTCAAAGTTTGTCCACGTGTGAACATGGGAGTAGAGCTCAGCAGTTGAACTCAGACTGAAATACAAACAGGACTGTGTTTATGCTTTAATTTTGTGGTCTTATTACCACCTGTGGGTTTATTTGATGGGTTTCTCTCTTTTCCTCTCTCTTCTCTACTTTTCCTTCCTCTTTCTCTCTGCTTTATCTTTGATCTCTCTTCCTTTTTCCTTTCATCAAGCATATATAAAGGTGGTGTCTCTATATGTGCAATGGAGAATAAGAAGTGAGCAATGCTTTTATCAAAATAGTTCATTTCATAGTCGTGCAGGTAATCTTAACAAAATTCTGTATGGAGGATCCAAACATAAGCTAACTATCAACATATTAACAGATTCTGATATTTTCACAGTCTCCTTCAACCTCCAATTACACTTTCCCCCACCTGTATCCCTTTTTCTGCTCGCACAAATATTCTTTCAAACTCCCTCAATACTAGCCTTTGTCTCTAGCTATAAAATAATTACAACAGAGTCCAATTTTCTGTCTGATCTTTTTACCTATTGATCCTTCTCGTCTGTCCTTCTCTTCTTACTGATTTACCCAATTCTTTCCTCTCTTCCTTTTACCATGTCCCTCTCATCACATTCTGGTTTACCTGTTAGTACCAGTATAATACAGCTTATGATTAATATATGGTTGGATTTGTTTACATCAATATAACAGACAGAAATTCTCTCCTTGCAACACAGTGACTGTGTCGGACCTATTAAACTGAGTAAGTTTAAAAGTTATAGAAATACCAAAATGCAACCAAAACCAAGATCACATCACTGGAAAGCCATAACAACTAAAGAGAACTCCATACTAGCAATAAAATTTTTCCATACTAATTGATCCTCAACACTCAGTGCACGTGTACACACACACACACACACACAGATGAAATATGAGAAAACAAGACAAGAAATCCTTCTCCCAACATTTAACTTCCCCAAAACTGATCTAACGGGCATCTGTGGAGATGAAATGAAAAGCCAAATGACTGAATTATCTGAAGTGATAAAAGATGAAATAAAAAGAAAATGGTGTTTGATGAGTTCAAGGATAATATAATTAAACAGACAAGGGATTTAATAAACAAAATGGTCAGTGAGCTTCAAGAAGATATAAATACAAAGCTAGCTGAGCTAAATTAAATGATGAAGACATAAATGACCAGTTTCAAATAGAATTGCAGTCCCTAAAATGGTACAAAACAGAAATCCAGCAGATGTAAATATCATTGAAAATATAGGCAGATGAGGCCAATGTGAGGAAAGAGTCAGAACTAGAAAACAGGGCTGATCCTAGTGACCATAAGCTCAGAGATTCCTTAAAAACCAGAAATCATAGGAAATGGATATAACAACTGCTAGATAAGTCAAAGAAGACTAGCCTAAAATTAGTTGGAATTTTACAAAAATTAGAAAATGAGATGAATGTCATAAAACTATGTTTATAAAAACCGTAGCAGAAAACTTTCTGATTATGGAGAAAGAATTCAACATACATGTTAAAGAAACATATAGAACCCCAAAGAGCCATGATAAGAAAAGAACTTCTCCAGGATATATTATAATCAAAATCCGAGAAATCTAACACAAGGACAGAATTTTAAAAGCCATTATAGAAAAAAAAGCAGCTATAAATGTAAATCTATCAGAATTACTGCAGTATAAATTATAAAGACTCAGAGAGCACAGAAGGAAGTTCTTCAAGCCCTTAGAAATAACTTTCAAACAGGATTAATATATATTGCAAAACTTCCAAACTTGATGGAGTAATTAACACCTAGAATTACAAAGAGAACCTTGAACACTTCATAATTTCATAACTAGCAAACCAAGAATATTCCAGATAGACACAATGGAGACATCTAAACCAAAGGGCCTACTGGAATGAATACAGAAAACAGGGTGATCAAGTAAGCAAATGGGAAAGACAAAGAAATCAGAACAGAAAAACAATGCAGTTACAAGAATCAGGCAATAACTTTCAGTGATATCTTGCTGTGTAAATGACCTTAATTCTCCATTCAAGAGACACACATTGACAGAAGGATAAAAAATAAAACCTAAAAGTAAACTGCATATGAAAAACACAATATATAAAGAAGTCCATAGATTAAAATTCAAAGGATGGGAAATTATTTTCCAAGCAACAGAATCCCAAAAGCAAATAGGAGTAGCTATCTATCATATTTTCAGACAAAAACTTCAGGCCAAAACTGATCAGAAGAGACAGAGGTTACTATATACCAGTAAAGGGAATAATTCAACATGAAGCAATAATAATTATAAATATATATGAATCAAATACAGTGTGCTGAACATCATAGAACAAATGCTAGTGGTCATAAAGATGAAATAAACATCGGTTCATGGTGGGGGACCTCAACAGCTCACTGGCACAAATAGATCAATTAGACAAAAAAAATCAACAAAGAAATATCAGTTAACCACACTTTTGAATGAATGTACTTAATAGATATACAGTGTAACTTTGGATTGCAAGTAATTTGTTCTGTGAGTGTTCCACAAGATGAGCAAACATTTGCAATAAATTTAACTTGGTAAACAAGTGATGTCTTGGAATATGAGTAACACATGATGCCAAATGTCACATGACCATAATTGAGCCAATAGTTCCCCTCTCTCTCTCTCTCTCTCGCTGCAGGATTATAGATGATCATCTTCCAGCAAGAGGTTATGGAGGAAGAGATCTTTTCTACAGAGGAGGAGGACAAAAAGGCAGAAGAGCCCCTTATTTCAAAGATTAAGGAGATGTGTAAAATATGGAAAACAGTGCACAGTTTTGTAGAAAAGCATGACCCAAATAAGTCTGTAGCAGTGTGAGCCATGAATCTGTTTAATGCCAATGCAATGTCACATTTCTATGAAACCCTCAAAAGAAGGCCAAAAAAGGAACCTATCCAATAGGTTCCTTGTAAAAATTGCACAAAAAGAAAAAGATTACATTGAACCAACAGGTAGCAGTGATTCCATTAGTGACAGTGAAGTCATTCTACGTGATAACCCTCCTCTATCTTGATTCCCTCACACTAGCCACAAAGGTTTTCAAAGGTAAGTGCAGGTTAATTAATTTATTTTTCTTTATATTTTATATTTTCTTTATTACTTTGTATTATATGACAGTATTATAATAATTTTATATGAATCTTTTTTATCTGTAGAATGAATCATCCGAGTTTCCATTATTCCTTATGGAAAAATTCATTTTGATATACAAAGGCATTAGATTACAAGCATGTTTCTGAAATGAATTATGCTCACAAAACAAGGTTTTGCTGTATATAGAGTATTCAGTCCAACAACAGAAAACACATTCTTCTCAGTAGCTCATAATACTATCTCCAAAATAGAATACTTGAATAAATGCAAAAGTATCAAAAAAGTATCAAAAGAATCTCATGCATATTATAAGATCATAATACAATGAGACTGAAAACAAACAACAAGACAAACCTCTAAAATTATGTAAACGCATGTAGATTAAATAGTACACTTGAATAACTAATAGGGCACACAAGAAAACAAAGAAGAAATCAAAATCTTTGTAGAGTTAGACAATCATTCCAGTACACATTATCAATACCTATGGGACACCATAAAAGCAGTTCTAGGAAAGAAGTTTATAGCTGTGAATGCCCACAGTAGAAAACCAACCTATCTACAAAATACAAATAAAAACAAAAACCCTCACAATGCACATCAAGGCTCTAGAAGAACAAGAAAAATCCAAATCCAAAACTTGTGCAAGGAAGGAAATGATAAAGATCAGAGTGGGAATTAATGGAATTGAGACTAAAAAACAATACAAAAAAATTAATAAATTTGAGAAATGTTTCTTCACATGAATAAGGAAAGTAGACAAACTATTAGCAAAACTTACCAAAAGAAGGAAAGAAAAAAGACCTATGTCCAAGCAATTAGAGTTTAAAAAGAGAAAGTCGCAATGGACTTTCCCATTTCAGATAATCATAAATATTTTGAAAATCTTTATTTCAATAAATTAGAGAATCCAGATGAAATGGAAAGATATCTAGATGCACATTAACTAACACAACTAAACCAAGAATATACAAAAATAATGAATGGTCCAATAACAGGCTATACTGCCTAAGAGAACCCAGGTTCCAACTGATTCTACAAGAACTTCAGGGAAGATTTAATGCCAATACTCCTCAAACTCTTCAATTAAATGGAAAAGGAAAGCTTATTGTCAAACTTATTTCTTGAAGCTAGCATTACCCTGATACCAAACCCATACAAGGGTAGAAAAAAGAAAACTACAGGCTTGTCTCTTTAATGAACATAGATGCAGAAATACTCGACAAGATACTGACTAACAGAATGCAACAAATCATCGAAAAAATCATACATCATTATCAAGTAGGTTTTATTCCAGGGGTGCAAAGATGTTTTAACATATGCAAATCAATACATGTAATACATCACATAAACATAAGCAAAGACAAAAATTCCATGATCTTCTCAATAGATCCTGAAAAAGCCTTTGACAAAATCCAATATCTATTCATGATAAAAAAAAAAAGAACCCTTGGGCTGGGGATTTAGCTCAGTGGCACCATGCCTGCCTTGCAAGCCCAAAGTCCTGAGTTTGATCTCTGGTACAAACAAAAAAAAAAGAAAACCTTGAGGAAAATAAGTATAGAAAGAACCTATCTCAATCTGGTAAAAGTCATTTATGATAAACCTACAGCTAACATATTAAATGAGGAAAAACTGAAAGTTTTCCCTCTAAAATCAGGAATAAGACAAGGATGTCCACTATCAATACTCCTGTTCAACATAGTATTTAAAATGATAGCCAGCTCTATCAGAAAGGTAAATGAACTAAAAAGGATACATCTAGAGAAAGAAGTCAAATTATCCTTTTTTCACAGAGCACATAATCTCATATATAAAACACCAAAAAAAATTCTACCAGAAGACTCCTGGAACTAATAATAAACAATTCAGCAAAGTAGAAGGGTGCTCAAAAATAAACAATGTTCCGGGCTGGGAATTTAGCTCAGCAGCACTATGCCTGCCTTGCAAACACAAGGTCCTGAGTTTGATCCCAGTAACAACAACAACAAAAAAATCAATAATGTTCCAATACCACTAACATGATACTGACAAAACACACCACACACACACACATGCACACACACGCACATGTATCAATGGAATAGAAGATGCAGAAGCAACCCCAGTCACACTTAAACACTTGATCTTTTTCAAATGGACCAAAAACGTGCTGGAGAAGAGATAGCCTCTTCAACAAATGGTGCTAGGAAAAGTGATTATCCACACGCAGAAGACTGAATACAGAATTCCTCACCATTCACTAAAATAAAATCAAAATGGATCAAAGATCTAGATATTAAAACAGAAACTTAATTTGCTGGAAGATAAAATAGGTAAAACTCTCAAAGTCATAACCATAGGCAAGGATTTTCTAAGCAGAATCATTTGAATAAGAAATAATACAAAGAGTCAACAAATGGTATTACATCAAATTAAAAAGATTTGTTGCAAGAGATTCTAAACTATTGGCAGCTGGCAATTGCTTATGAACTTAAAAAAGTGGTTAAAAACCACCAGCCATGTTCATCATCTTCCCCAACCCAGGAGGTAAAAACTGAAAATCCCCAACTTCATATACTTCAAATCTATCATGCAAAAATGTGATGCATCAGTAGAAATTGTACTTCCAATTTAAAATTTTTATCTTTCCCCAGGCTAATACATGTAGTTTAATACTCTTTGTCAATGCTAAGGAGCAAGGAGCCACAGCTTCCAATCAGTTACATGATCAAGACAGTAGAGAAAATACACTCTAGAGCAGTGAGGGCAAATATTTTAGAGTTTTCAGTGATGACAAATAGCCTTCTGCAGCACACGTGCCATAGGTTTGCCTCATTACTCTACAGCCTACCTTATTGATAAGATTTAAAATTCAATGGCTTAGGGGTATTTGTGTTTTTGACATGATATTTTCAACTCACAATGGGTTTTGTGGGTCATATCCACTTGGTAAGTAGAAAAACATATATTTTTATCATACAATGTAAGAATTTAGAATAAGAGGGGACCTTAAGATAATCAACATCTCCGTTGGGATCTAATCCTTCCACATGTCATAGACTTCCTTCTTCATTCATGGACATTTTGCAGATGGAGGACATAACATCTGGGATGCTCAGAGAAGTTTGACCAAAAGAGGACTAAGAGAGGTTCAGGTCAGTAGAGCACATTGAGTAAGGAAGCTGTCAGTGAGTGGGGTCTTGAAAAGGTAAATAAGAATCAAAAGAATAAGACCTTACTCTGCATATGAAGAGGTTCAGATAATACCTTAAGAACAAGTGGAAGTCACTGTGGGGTTTGAAGTGAAACATAGAGGCAATTCTCTTTGTATTTTGGAAAAATGAATCTGGAAGACAGATGCACTCTGGATGGACTGTCATAAGACTGAAGTCCAAAGAAACAAAAGGGAATATTGCATGAGTCCAGGAGAAAGTCAACAGTGGCCTGAACTGAGTGATGGTAAGGAAAACACGGTCACTTCCAAAGGTGTTAGAAGGTATACTAGACATGGAAGATGAGAGAGAAGGAAAAAAACCAGATGTTCTGCTGGGTGACTAGAGCTGGTGCTGCTGTTCACTAGATAGGAAGCATGTGGGGAAAGTGGGTTTGGAGAAGAGATGAATAAATTGGACAGTATATAGAATATTAATCACCAAATTGAGGTTTATCTTTTTGCAGTCGTTTATTTACTTGTCTGCAAATATTAATCTCATGGAGTCTGCACATTGGATCCTGGGAAGTAAGAGGGAAATGAATATATACAGTTGGGTGCACAGAGTGCCACATTAAAAAAACAGCCCAATTTCAGAGCATGGTTTGAGTTGAGTTGGCAGCATGCCTATGTGGAGGGCCTCCAAAGCATGAATCTCAGGAGAGAGGTCTAGACTAGTGAGGTGGAAGTTCTCAGTACCATATTTAGTCTCCCAAAGAATTCATCCAAGGAAACTAGACATTTTGTGGCTGGATTTTACCCAACATTTGTTTAAACTTGCTACATGGGCTAGGGGTGTAGCTTGGTGGTGCACCATATGCTTACCATGCACAAGGTCCTGAGTTCAGTCCCCAGAACACATACACATACCTATTATGTGACAAGTGTTAGGCTGTAGGCACAAGGAAGACCATTTTCTCCAATCTCTGCCTCCTTAGTCACGTGTTCCACATCACAGTCCATTGCTTCCACTCCATGGAATATCATCTGACAATTTGGAACATATAGAATGAGCCTGTGCTTGCTTCTGAGCCTTGAAATAGTATTGGGTATTCCTCACAATCCCCACAACCATTTGAAAAATACAAATGCTTTTACTTCACTCCAGACCTACTGAATACAAATCATTTTTTGTTTCGGTCATGTTTTCTGCTGCTGTTGTTGCTGCTGCTGTTGCTATTGCTGCTGCTACTGCTCCTGCTGTTTTTATTTAAGAGGCATTTCAGGTGCCTAAGTTGAGTTGAGACTGTTTCTTGCACTTAAAACCCATCTGAAAGTGAAGGTAATAAAGTGAGAAAGCCAAACCACCAGGGATTCAGTGAGCCCTAGAAGAAACACAACTGTCATTATCTAATATAGTTTACATTCCAGGCATTGAATAAGATGATTTAAAAATCTTAATGTCACATTGGAAAAGAAGATGTTTTCAATTAGTGGGAAAACAGAGTCATAGATTAAAATTCATTCTTATGGTGATGTAATAGCATATCCTGTCCATGTTCACATCCTTGCTACAGCACTTCTACAGCGTTGCTCTCTCTCAAACCAATCCCACTCAAATGCCTTTTAAATCCTGTATTCATTAAAGAGACAGGCCTGTAGGAATGTTCCACAGGCTAGGGTAAATTGGTGGTAAACTGTGGGTAACAAAAATGTAAATAATGAAGCAGACCAGAGTCCAATCTGACAGGACACTAATTGAAATGTCTGTTATTCCTCAGCACCTCCCCATGGAGCTCTCACATCCAAAAATAAGTCTGGTGAGATTCAGATCTCTAAGAAAGAGGCCACCTCTTACTATCTGACATAAAACACCAGTCACTGC
The DNA here is from genome assembly GCF_000247695.1 of Heterocephalus glaber. The sequence continues at coordinate 14,867,444 of NW_004624768.1, forward strand.
TTCTGTGAACAGGAGAAATCTGTGTCCTCAGGACACAGTATCTTAGAGTAAAACAGAGAGTTGAGTTTATGCAGGATTTGAAGACATAAGGAGTTTCTAAAATGGAGGAGTTCAAGAACCAGCAGTGTAGAGATTGGCTGAACTTTAACTGCTGTAACTTGGTTGCCCAAGTGTGGTTGGTTCTGTTTGGTAGATTTCCAGAGAAGGGGTGGCTGGTGTTAGTTGCTGTTGATAGGGTTATTTCAGAAATAAGGAGCTGTCATTCATTGGCTAGCCTTCACAACTTTGATTGCTTACTTGAGCCATTTACTGCTGATCAGTGAGGCGTGTTTAAAATTATTTATTAAGGTTGGTTTTGTCTTGGTCATAGAACTGATTTTTCCTAAGAGTCTAGAAAGTTTTATTCTAAGAGTTAATTGAAGCATGCTGCTCTAGGTTGCAAAGCGTGACATTGGGTTCTTTGTTGACATTCACAACAATTTGGCCAGAACTAAGAAGATATTGGTAAGTGTGAAGCGCACACATGTGCATTTTCAATCACTATTTTCCATGAAAGCATTATTAGACTATGTGGTTGATCATTTCTCTCGAGTTTTTATTTATAAAAACTAAAGCAAACTTTTTTAAAAAATTCAACTGGACTAAGCATTTAATTCTTTAAAGTCTTACTCTATATTTATATTCTTTAAACTCTTAGGGCTCTTTACTGGTCCTGTGCTTAGCTGTTGTAATAAAGTGCTCTGTTTTGGTTAGAAAAGGAGATTACCAAACAGAAAAGCCTCCTAATCTCTGCATATTAGCATGCCTACGGAGGAAGCCTGGCTCTTCAGATCATGAAGTCATAATGAAATCCCCATTTGTCACCTGATGGCTGCCACACTAAATTGCTCGGGTGGAATTAAAGATCTTCATTTCTCCATTACTGAGAGCATTGAGTTAAAGCTGTGTTATGACTGTACTATCAGCTCACCCTACCTTACCCAGTCAACTTCTCAGACTCCTTCTCTTCCTTATCATCAGAACAAGAGAGAATAACCATTTCTGAGTTGACTGTGTTTCTAGACTAGGGATAATGAAGACAGATGCCCCAATACATGTTTCGTTTGGGCTACTTTAACACAGCACTTAACTGGCTTATTCTTTTAGTTCAGTGCAAAGCAAATGTCAGATCTACTTGCACAGCATTGTGTGTATTACATAGTTTACTTTATTTCTATTTTATTTTTTTCCACTTTTAACTTTTCATCTGGCTGCTTCTATGTTAATACAATCACACAAACTTTATTATTTCTCATTTTTTCCAATTGAGGTACAGTCACTGAGACTCTCAGAGCAACTTTAATAATCTATTTTTTTCAGTCAATTCAGTTATATCTACCATGAGGCCAGACAGGTGCTAAACCATTTGATAACCACTCAGCTCCCCTCAGGCACTAGAGTGATTCCATTAAGGTTGCCGCTGCTTGCTGGCTGAAATGTCACCACATGTCTGGAACCACATATTTGCAATATGATTATGAGGTGTAGATATCATGACCCTCTCCCTAGTTTCTCATTTTCCCTAATTGTGACATGAATCTCAAGGCTCTAAGAGTCTTTCATAAATGAGTGTATTCAAAGCACTTGCCTTAGTTAATTTGAGAGGTCATAACAAAGATATCATAGACTGGAGTAATTTATAACCATGAAAGTATTGCTCACAGTTCTGGAGGCTAGGAAGGCCAAGAATAAAGCTCTAGCAGGTTTGGTGTCTGGTTAGAGGTCACCCTCTGCTTCAATGATGCTGCCTTTGAGCTGTGCCCTCACACGACAGAAAAGGTAAGGCATGCTTCCTCCAGCCTCTTTGTAACAGAACTAATTCCTTTTGTGAAAGCAGAGTTCTTGTGACCCAGGGACATGCCAAGGGTTCTACCTCTTAATACTGCACTTACTGGGGATTAGGAGTCAATTTAGGAATTTGGGGGTGAAGTGGGCACATTCAAACCAGAGTGGCACTTTATAAACTTTTAAAAAAAGACATTGTAGAAATTTCAAACCCCCTCCCAACTTGTTTTCATCTATCTGGATCTTCATGACAATGTCCTCTCCTGGTACCCCAAACCTTAAACTTGCCTTTGAACCCCTCATCTGTCATCAGATACTCTCTTTCTTTGACTCTTGTTTGTTTTCTCTCTTTCTTTGTTTGTTTTCCCTGGCTCCTTCCTTTCCTACAGCTGTTCTCAGAACTCCCACACTTTACCATCCTCCCCTTTCCTTTACTTCTTCCTTTGTCACTTCCTACATGTCTGCTTACCAGGCTTCTGTGGCCATCACCTCCTCGGTTTCATCAACAACGGGGTAAATCTCAAATTAAATCGAAAGACACTTTCCAGGCTACAACATGCATACCTTCATCTTAGTCTTTGACCCAGTTCTCCCCACCAACCTTCTCTTCTCTTAGATTCTACAACCTTCCCTCTGCTTTCTCTTCTCATTTATCTTCCCTTCCAGACCCTTTAGCTTCCTTTGCTGACACTAAATGTGCATGGCCTCATGTCTCTTGTTCTGAAGTCTTCTTGTCTAATTCCACATCATTCCCACTTTACATCTTTCAGTGACTCTTTACCATCAATGATTCTCAAACCTTTGACTCCAACCTCACCTCTCTGGAGCAACAGAACCTCATGTCCAGTCAAATTTTAGACACCTTTAGGTGACTTCAAAATATTTAAAGTAGATCCTCAATATGCACTTATCCTCTAAAACTAATTTCTTTTACTTTACCCCCCTCCTTTCAATCATAATCCCAAAATTTACTTAATCATAGGTTAAAAATGGTAGAAATATATGTCTTCCTCTAGCTTAGATTCTACTCACATTGGCCACCAAGTTTAGCAAATTTTTCTCATAAATGGCTTATTAAATTCATGGTGAGAAGGTGCAATCTCCAGGGATTAAGCCCTGGCTGTTTTCATATTTTCAGAGAAGTAGACAAATATCTGCTTGAAAAATAGGGAAGGGTTTCTATTGTTTCTTAGAG
>NW_004624768.1:14883971-14906432 GCF_000247695.1 Heterocephalus glaber
GCACTCAGCACCCAGCAGACATTCAGACATTTATTGAATGAGTGAGCAAATGAATGAATGACCCACAATGGAACCTGCCTTACCTTTCATAAAACTATCAGAATACTGGTTGTTTGTGGAGCTTCCCCTGGTCACAGAGCATAAAACAGTCTTTTCTCATATCTAAAACTCCTTATGCAGCCTCTCTTGGCACCTTTTATAAGACATTATTTTAGTTATTGAGTACTCTCTTTGGGGATTCTAGGACTAGGATGATGAAAACCTGAGTTCCGATTTGCCAGTTAGTTCTTCTTCCTTGTTTTTAAGAGGCCCCCAGAGAATATTAAAAGGGATGGATACGGCTTTCTTTTGATTTGCTTCCTGTTTCTTTTAGCTGTACTCCAGCTATGGTTCTCCATCTTTGTATGAGCAATAAATTCCATTTTCAGTGCCCCCAACCATACCACGCACTACTGATCTGCACGTTCCCAGGATAAGCTGTTGTAACAGTCAGCTTTTGTGTTGCTGGAACAAACTACTTGACACCTGCAACTTAAAGGAAATTTAATTTAGCACCTAGTTTCAAAGGTTTCAATCCGTGGTCAGCTGGCTCCAAAGTAGGAACGTCATGGCAGAAGGGTTTGGTAGAGCAAAGCTGCTCACTGCATGGTGCCAAGGAAACAGAGCACAAAGACAGCAACACAGAGGTGAGACCAAGGGACCAGATATAGTCCCTAAGGTCACTGCCACATAATTTACCCAGACACACCAGAAGTATGTTTTACTAATTCCCTAAGCAGCTCCCCAACCAATCAAGTCAACAATTAAGATTAACCATTAGGCCTCCTTGTTTCTTATTCTTAGAGGTCTGAGTATCATGTCCTTACCAGTCCTACTCTGAACTCTGGAGCACCTGGACCAGCCAGGTGGCCCTTCTTGCATCCTACACAAGAGTCCCTAGCGACCCTTCAAGTTCCAAAATCATTTCTTCCTTCCTCGTCCCCAGCATAGAGGCATTTGCTTCCTAAAGTTTGTATCTCTATGCTGTACCTCAGAAACCACTTTTCCCTTTTCAGTCATTCAATACCTGTTTCCCTAAGTCCGCATTGTGCTCTAAATGTTAAAGTAACTAGAGTGGTTTTTATTTTCCAAAGTGGCCTGCAGCTGATAGAGGAATGTGCAATTCACCACCTTGTACATTCTCTCTCAGGGCATCTTTTATTGGCTGAAAACCTGGAAATTTGTTTACAATAAGACTTACCCCCTCACTTAGCCCTCTACCTACTGGCTGTGGTGTCTTCCATATTGCAAAGCTTAGTGCATCTTTAATCATTGACAAATTGTAGATTCAGAGATAAATTAATTTATCTCCCTCCTTTTGGAAGCAGCACTTTTAAACCTTTCTGGAGGGAAGCCATTTTAATCTTCAAGCCCTCCAGGATAGGAAATTCTTCAAATGTTTATTTTAATTGTAAAACACTAGCTTGTTAACTCAAGCCAAGAATCAGTTTGCTGTCAAGAAGTGCTTCCCACATAGACCTCTTGGTAAGGAGTTGCACAAAAGGGAAATGCTTGGGTCTGAGAAAAATGGTGATTTTGAAATTATATGATAGAACTTGTTCCCTAAATAAGTTCCTGCTGTGTTCCAAATAACCCAATTATTTGATGGCCTCCCTATTATTTGATGGTCTCCTTTAGTTCTTTCTTTTCCCTACCCCAGTATTCTTTGTACAAAGAAAAAGCCCATTTGTTCAGTTCATGTGAATATTTTATCACAAATACACTTCACTAAAATCAGCTTTTGCCACTAAAATAAAAAATATATTAAAGTGCGTGGGGGCAGTGAGAAAGGAGAGAGGGAGCAAGGAAAAGAAGGAAAGAGAAAGTGAGAGAGCTATTTTGAGACTGGGTGGCGTGTCATTTCTTTCTTTTTTAAACAATGAACAGGAGAGTCCCTCAGGCCTGGTGCTCAAGCCTAGGGCTCTCTTTACCCACCCTGATGAGTGCAAGAAGCATCTTAAAAGAACCACTGGGCAGTTTCCTATGAGTACCATCTATCTGGAACCAAAGGGCCAGAGCAAGCATTCTGTGTTCACTGTGTCTCCAATGCTCTGGCTCTTCCTTCATGCACATATCACCCAGCCTGGAGGTCTAGACTACTGTGCTGTTACTGCCTGGCTTTCTACTCAACCTATTGAACACTTAGCCTGAACAGCAACCTGCTTGCATCCCTTCTGTTTATTTTTATCTCCATACTTAGGGCTGGACAGCACCTCACTATTGCCTATGAACACTCTCTTTCTACACCCACCACCATGTTGGCCTCCACCCTTCCACAAGCACTTCTCATTCCAGGGACAATGGAGATTTCTATCACTTGAATACTGATGTGTGGGCTATTGGCTATTGCTCTTCTGCCTGGTACAATTGTGGGGTCCTGGTTCTCTCTGATTCTGGCCTTGGTATCCTCTTCCCCCAAGGTCTTTTTTTATGTCGACAGGTAAGCTCATATCAGCAGATTCTATGGACCATCACCCTAAGTAGAAGTAAAATAGTAAGGAACTCCTTTCTCACTGTTGCAGACATCTCATAGGGAATGCCGAATCCTTCCACTGGCCAAGAACAGATCAATTGGCCTGACTGGTTGCACTCCGTAAGCCACTAGCTATAAGAATTCATGTTTCCCACTTTTGTTTAGCAATGAGTAGCTGTTACATTATCCAAGACTTTATTTTCAACCAAATAGTATCATGTTCCTTATATAATATTTGGAATTGGTCTTCTTAATTTGTCCTTACCCCGTAGCAAATAAAAATGCAATAAAAGACTCATCTTTCCCAGGTTATAGTATTGTATTCCAAATCTAACATTCGTGGGTATTCCCTAGTACTAGCACTAATAAAAACAGTTAACATTTATTGAGTCATTATGTGTCAAATGCTATTTTATGGTCCTATTTACTATATTAAGTCACAAAATTCTCACAAAAATCCCAAGGAGTAGGTTTTATTACTCACTGCATTTTAAACATAAGGAAAGTAAGGCACAAAGCTTAATCAAACTGCCTGAGTTTGCTAGTAGAGTAGTAAAGCTGGTAAATGAACCTATTCACTACAAGTCTGAAGGTCAAAATCTGAGCACTATCCTATGCCACATCTTGGGGTGAGAATAACTGCTCTCCACTATTTATTTTGTCTTGATTCCAACAGAAAAGAGTGGTAAACCTCAGCCTGGATTCTTCTAGCATGGTGAAGTGCAGGATCTAGACTCTTACAGACCTGGACTCCAGTTCCAACCATCCCTTGTGCAAGCTCTGTGAGCCTTTAAATTACTTAAGTTCACTGAATCTTAAATTTTTCAAGTGCTGCCTCTTTTTCAGATATATTTCTGTCTTCCAATAGGTGTGAAACAATTCAGTTCTGATACTAACTACTAGGATTTATTACTGACTTTACAAATTGAGGACTCAGCCTTATAATATTGACCCTGTTTCAGACACCAGTAGTGAGTCCCAGCACCCACTTATAATTCTGACCAACTGGCTATGACTTGAGGATGCCCTCATCCTCTCCTTGGGTTTATGATTCATTAGAACTAATCACACAACTCAGAGAAGCTTTTACTTATGTTTACTACTTTATTATAGAAGATACACCTCAGGAACAGACAAATGGAAAAGATATTATGTAGGGCAAAGTTGGAGTGGGATAGCACAGAGCTTCTGTGTCCTCTCCAGCTCATTGTCTTCCTACCTGCAGAGGTAAAGGAGTAGAGATGAAAGGTCCAACTCTCTAATCAAGGTTGGATATTTTTGGTAACCAGTCCCCATCCTGTGGCTACCTGGAGATCCCCATCTATAAGTCACTTCATTAGCATGCAAAAGAGATTCTTATCTTTCACAATATTCTAAAGATTTAAGGAGGTCAGAACCAGGAAGCAAAACATGAACCAAATAGGTATTTTATTATACTACAACTACCAAAGAATATCTATCTCATGGATTTAAATTAGATAGACTATGTAATAAAATTGATTCAAGTGATACTTTGAAAGCCTTAAAACAAATGGAGATTATTTGTATTATTCCTCAAGTAGCTGCCAGGCTGCTCTATTTCCTTAGATCAGTCATTGTAAGTCACACAGGCAAAGGACAGGCATGAGCAACTTATTTGAAATTCTTGATTCAATTAACATCACATGACTATCATTCTCTCTCACAGGTGATGTGTCTCTAAGTATGTATAACAACCAAACCAACTGTGAACTTTCAGTGAGCTTCTATTGCATACAGCTACTGTATCAGTTGCTATAGTCATAAGTATTCAAGAAGTTCAAAATCAATGGAGCCTTCCTGAGTCCTCTTTCGAAGACACCTTTGGAGCTAACTGAGCTCCATTTTGCTCAAAATTCCCATTAGAATGTATCACCGTTGTTCATACAACAAATTATCTCTGTGACCCTTAAAACTCCCATTATCTCTATTTGTTCCTGAAATTAAAGCCCAGGATGCCCACTACTTGAAGGCAAATATCCAGGAGATGACATCTGGTAGGAAGAAATCAGGTTCATACAATGACTGGTACCGAAGAAGATGGTGGTGCTATCTCCTCATAGCTCCATCTTGGGGAATACAGGGGTGCAGAGGGTTTTTATATGAAGGAAACAGAGAACAGCATAGGAAAGCTATGTGCTGAGCAGAGAAGGAGGAGTATCTTCATCATCTGGAGCATAGGTCTGTTCTAGAACATGGCAATGGACCTAAACCTCCTATGGCTAACTCCTGTAATTATTTTTAAACAGACATGTTCATAGAACTAAAGAGTAAGCAAAGACATTACTAAGTTCATTAGATGTTCTGAGTTCTGTAAACCTAAAAAAAATTTAACAATTCACATCTTAACTATTCAGGTGGGACTTCTCTATAATTTAGAATGCAGGGCAAAGGGAGAGTGTGCAGAACAATAAATGAAACCAATATCTAACAAGAAGGACAATGACAGTAACACTTCAAAGGATAACTCCAACTGATGGCCTTTACATATCTATTGAAATGCCCACCACTGATTTTAGATGCCAGTTCCAGTGCCATTTCCTCAAGAACAGTCCCCTCAGTGGAATGGTTCCCTGCTTTCTATATGGTAATGTAGCACCTTGATTCCATCTGGCATCTGTTACTTAAAGATGGCATAAGCAGTTTATAGAACATCAAGGTTAAAAGTTCTAGAAAAGTAATTATATCATATTGTTCATCTTTTAACAGGGGACCCCGATTAGATTGTCTGGATTCATTTGCCTACCTACCACCAGGAGTAAAAGAAAAACCATAAAAATAGAAAAATAAATTTATTTATAATTTGGCCAAATTGGGATGGGAGATAGTTTGCCCCCTTCACTGAACAGTATTCTAAGAAGGATTAGAACAAAAGCCTGTAATCATGCTTATGTAAATTCAGCCACCAAAAACCTCAGAAAAATGTTGAAAATCTCTTGAAACTTCCTTGGTACCAGGGCTGGGACTGAAAGTTGTCACTCTTACCATGTGGAACCTGAATAGATAGCTTTAAGAATTCTAATTTTTAATACTCTATTTTAATTTCCCAGTTACATTCTGCCAAATAATCCCTTGATATGTACAGAATAGCTGCAAATGAGCGTTTATTGAACTAAATAGAAGCAAATCTGATCAGGTAAGACCAGCATTGATCAACTGTAGTTTGAACTCCTGCAGGCAGGCAGGCATGGTCTGTCTCATTCCTGAGTCAGTGTTGATGAGTGCATGCTTTACCAAGGAACTTCATACCTCCAGCAACTGAGATATTTTGAGACTGGCTTCTGAGTCCCACAAGCAGGATAGGAGCAATCATTTAACCATATGTACTCCTTAGCTTTCCAAGTTAAAATTGCAATAAAATTTCTCTTGCATGAAGGACAAATAATATTCCTTTGTCTCTGGAGAAAGACATTTAGATCGTTCTAGTTCTCTTCCTATAGTACTCTTGAGGTGGAAGATTAGGGTGTGGGAGACTGGTTGGGCAAGTGGATGTAACCTGTCAATCCAGAGATCCAGGCTCAAACATTACACCTGGAACAAATCAGAAAGCATAGTGCTTCTTGCAAGAACCCAAGCAGGTTTTTGATAGGTCAGTCTAGACTTGACATCAATTTGAGGAATGGAAGATACAAAAGACAGTCACCATTAAACTAGTTACTTCTTTTAGGGGCTTGCTCCTGCATTTTTTTTTTCTTAATTGGCCTGTACTCACTCAGCAAAGCGTGTTTCTTTTCTTTTCCCACCTTTAATAGATGTAAGATCACACTACTCTTTCAGCTTATTTTGTCCACTTCTTCGTTCAGGACAAGAATCTAGAAATAATTGCTACAAGGAGACTTCCTGACTCCAAAACCTGGTCACATTCTGAGTATCCCTTGTTTTCTTTTTCTTTCTTTCTCTTGGTTTCATTTCTCTATCTCCTCATCTTTACTAGTCTCTTTCCTGCTTTTATCTTCATCTTTCACTTCTAGCCTCAACCTCTTCATTTTTGTCCTTTGTTTCTTTCCATTTCTTTTTTCTGTCCAACAATACTGAATGCAAAATAGGAAAGTGGTGCTCTCTTTAACCCCTCTGTTTTCTAGAGTCCATTAATTCTCTTGAGGCATTCTTTCTTCAGTTATGCTAATAAAATTGATTGGACTCCAGATTTCTTTTTCATCAATCACATTCCAGCTGGGCCTTTGTAATGTTATACTTGGACTGCTTGATTGGACTTGGGTGTTTCCCAAATCTCCAAGGCCACACAGCCAGGCAGACCAATTTAGGAAGCTCAATTCTACAAATAGCTAATCTCATTTTTTACTTGTTGATTTTCCTAGTTTCCCTCACAGAAGATAATTTATTCCTAAATTTCATAAGCACATTATTGTAACCTCTTATTTACCAGCCATGATAATATTACTCATCATTTATTGGGTGCTTATTATGCTTCTGTCACTGCATTTAAGTGCTTTATGTAAGTTCATTGAATTTTCACAACAGCTCTGTGAGATGTGGGATTTTATTTATGTTTTATTTTTATTTTTAAAGATGGTGGGCCACACTTTGCAAAAGAGAAAACCAAGTTTCAGAGAGATTAATACAATTTCCAAAGACCCTGGCATGAATTTGACTCTTAGTATTTCTCTCTCTGCCATTATCCCTTTGTGTGGATTGAGCTAATAGCAACTGTCTTAAGGCCAGTGTCACAGCCAGGGTAGTTTTCATAATTCTAGTCCCAAGAAAATTTCTCTTCATTTCCAGCTGTTTCTTCTTCTCTGAATGGTGCCTGATCAAGTAGGTACCATCACACTTCCAAGTACAACCTGCTTAAGCTTTTATATACTGATTTGTACCTAAAAGGAGAAATGTGGTGGGAAAATCTAGTTTAAATTCGGGTTGAGTGATGCAGACAATACACTGGAAAGAAGTACAAAGAAGTGTGAGGTGATATAAACTTGAGGCACTAAATGCCATTTTTATGTAGGAAATGAAATCTGGTCCAGACAGGTGGAGAAGGGTTAGAAGAACATCCTCTGAGATGGGAATCATCCTGAGCCCAGATTCAGAGACAAGAATTCATCTTCCACCTTTGGCAGCAGGGTGACAATCGTGTTTTTGAAGAGGAATAAGGAAAGATATTGCTTGAAGAGGGGTGGCCTAACATAGGGATGCATGAGATGCACAAATAAGAAATCTGGTGTGCAATGTCTGTATTCAGAATTTCAATCTCACCAGTAGTATTGTCACACATCAGGTCTGAAATGTATAATGGATGTTGGGAAATGGGAAGAGAGTGTTCTAATGGGAAGAGAAACAAGGAGGGGGGAAAAAAAAAAGAAAGAAAGGAAAAAAAAAACCCAGTGAAAATAGAAAAAAATGGAAACAAAGCTTTTGTACATGGGGAGGGGAGCAGGCTCGAGGGGTGGAATGGGATAAAATAAAATAAAATTTATCTTTAACAGGACTGCATAGGTTAACATACGTTCTTCTGACAACCAGAAATCAGGGAAGGACATGGTTTGTAGTTCATCTACTGTCCTACAGAGGCTAAGGAAAAGTCTAAGGAAATCTAAGGAAAAGGCAATTTTTCCCCTAAAATTCTTTTGAGCTGTGCAATCTATAGGCATATTATTTTATTTAACTGAGACAAAATTTACCAGAATATGAATACTGCTTAATCTCTTTACAATATGCATATCAATTGATTATTTCTTATTGTGTCAACTACAATACATTCTTAAGGATCAGCAAAATAATTTATGTTTAAATTATCTCACCAGCTACATGAAAGTGAAGGTCAAGTCTCAGATACTGCCAAAGTGACTGCTCTAGCATGTAACAATTTTTTTTAAATCTCTATTCAATAAAATCCTTCACAGAAAGGACTGACAATAATGAAGTCTGGGAAGTCCTGGGATCTGCCATTCGGAAACTATAGAATCAGGAATGCCAAGAGTATAATAGTGGCATTCATTTTGGTTCTAGAGGACTGAGAATCAGAGGATCCAAGGATGGGATCCCAATCTGAAGGCAAGAGGTGGAGAGACGGGATTGAAGAAGAAATGTATTCCTTCTTCCTCTGTCTTTTGTTCTATTCATGGCTTTGAGTGGATTGGATGTTCCCCATCCACAATGAGGAGGGTAATTTCTACTCACATTGCTTACAGATTCATCCTGAAATACTTGGAAAGACAAACCCAGCAACAATGTGTAATTTGAACACTTGTGACCCTCTCAAAGTGACACACAAAATTAACTACCACATTTTGCTTTCCACATTTGTCCACAATGGACGATGAAACCCTAAATCCAGCTTCATTTGTTCTTTATAATTCAACCCATCTCTATTTGTGTATGTATGTTATTGCTTCTACCCAGGAATACTTTTTCTTAAAGATGCCTCAACTTTGGTCTGGGAGTATGCTCACTGTGCATGCACAAGGCACTGGCTAGAATCCCCAGTGCTTCATAAAACAAACAAAAACATCAACATTTCATAAGGAACATATTAATTTATTCAATATTTATTTATTTTCTTGTACTTTATTGTAACATTTATTAGCCATTTATTTTATGGCCAGAAGTGAGTTTCATAAGACTCTGTAAAGGAAATATTCTTGGCATCTTCATTTTATAAACGAGAAAACACAAGGCTCAAAGATCTTAGGATAAATTCCACAGGTCACAATCTACACAGTGCCCAAGCCAAGATTTGGACACAGACACCAGTGTGTTGTAAACTTCTAAGCCACATTACTTGTTGTGTAAACATAGGAGGATTGCGGGGGACACACTACGGCGGTGTGCTGACTACATTACTATCAGGGGACTTAGAATAAGGAATGACACATGTCTGGGAAAAGTGTCCAGAAAAACTCCTTCCCTCAGGAAGGAGACATTGCACTTTCTTCTCTGAAAATTCCCTTCTCATAGGTGCCTATTGTGAAGTGTCTTTTATTTGGTGAATTCAGCTACAAGCATGGGCTTGCAGTACCCAATAGCTCTAGCTGAGTATTTGGTCTATCACCTGAGATGAAGAAAGCTCATAGATTTCCTTTCCTCCTTCTGTCTCCAGGGAATGTGTCTGTTTGCACAGTAGCATGTCTCATCTCACTCTGCCTCAGTGTTTTAAATGGGGACATCAATATCACTGCACAAAGGCTCACAGGTCACCAGGGAATTGGCAATCCTGTCTGTAATGGGCTCTTTACACTGAGGGGTCTGAATAGGTGGGGTGTGATACACCAGAGGAAAAAGAGATGAAGCTCAGAGTGAAATCATTGCTTTAACTGGCATGTCCCAAATGTGTTCCACAGACCAAGGCTCTGAGACATTCTGGGAAAAACAAGGTTGCACTTGATGCATCATAACTTTTGTAAGTCTTGTAAATACTGCTTACTGTATCATACCTTAGAGATTCACACTCTATACTAAAATATTAAAGGCTCTGAAAAGTCCTGCAATATAGACTTTAATCCACATTCCTAAAAATCATTTATACAAGGAGCACCTCTTTCCTTTATTTTTTTCCCACAAGATCCATTAACAACTTACAGAATCAGCATTCCTTAAATCATGGCTTAGGGAACCCTGATCTAAAGCACCTATGTTAATTACTTAGTTTTAGGCTATCAGATAGTATTTAGAATTGTACTGCTGGGAAGAATGAAAAGTTCAACTCATGAGTGCTTTGTATTCACAAATGGTTATTAGATCAGTTGGTTCCATCTTTCTTGCTAAACACTTTCTTAAATTGCATATAGCTTCCAGCCTGACAGCCCTGAAATGGGAGGATTAAGAATGAAGTCAATGCACAACTCTGACTACCATATGCTGTGAAAATAATCTCCACTTTGCTGCTCATTGTGTCCCTTTTCTTTACTTGTCTGGTCCAGGTCATTTCACTATGACTACAGCAATATTCACCTAACTGTTCTATCTTCCATTTGCTGCTCCAGACCAAATAGGACATACATCACACACCCATCAGTGTCTTTAAAACTCTATTTTGAGCCAAGATGTCAATAATACTCAGATTCTCATATTGTTCTACCACTTTCCGTATATTGATCTGGAAACTGTTTTCTCCTTGGGGTTACAATGTGAACGCTACATCTACAGACATGAGCAATACTAAAGGAAAAGTTTGCTTCCTCCTTGCTATGGATTGTGTCCTATCAAAATTCATATGTTGAAATCATAATCCTCAGCACTGCAGATGTGATATTATTTGAAGATAATGTCTTTACAAATGCAATCAAGTTAAAATGAATTCATTAGAGTGGGTGCTAATAAAAAATGATTGTTGTCCCCATGAAAAGGAGAAATTTGGGCACACTGATAAGTGAACAGGGAGAAAATCATGTGAGCATGAAGATAGCCTTCTAAAAGCCGAAGAAAGAAATTTGGAACACATTCTTCCTTCATAATCCTCAGAAGAAAACACTTTTATTAAAACCTTGATTTTGAACTTCCAGGCCCCAGATGGGTGAAACAATACACTTCTGCTGTCTAAGCCACCCAGCTCATGGCAATTTGTTAGAACAGTCCTAGACAACTAATACATAGCTCCTCTTTTACTAGTTTGGAAAATCTATCCCAGAAATATCTTGGAAGTTTTCTTACTATCGCTGTCAATTAAGTAATTAATCCACCAATTAGTAAAAAGAGAAGTGTGGTGATTGGCTTAAACAAATCATGCATTCTTGGAACTGGAAAAGGAGTCAGTGTGACTTAGCATAAAGAGTGAGCTCCTGGGCCAGGGATATAGCTCAGTGGAGTGGTGCCTGCCTTGCAAGCATAAGGTCCTGAGTTCGATCTCTAATACCAGAAAAAGAAAGGGGGGTGGTGAGCTCCTAAATGAGCTGTGTCAGCATGGCAAAAAAAGGAGGAATGATGTTTGAAGAGGTAATTACATTCACATGATAGCAGGCATTATGCAAGACCCTGGGATTTCAAAGCTACAGGAAGAAAGATCTCTAATCTGAGAATCCTCAAAAGAATGATGCTGGGAAAAAGAAACCACCAAGGAAATGGAAGAAAAGCTAGGAGAAATGTATGGAATAAAAACCAATGAAGAGTGCTCCAAGAAGCTGTCTGGTGCTACAGAGAAGGCAGTTGAGATAAAAAAATTGAAAGGAAAACATCGGATTTGGAAATTAAACAGTGTGTCTTTATTAAAGATGATTTCATTGGAACTCAAAGGCAAGTGAAGTGCATACTTTAATAGACTGATGTGCAACTGGAAGGTAAGAAATTAAGGCTGTCCTTTTGTGAGGCATTCTTAGTTCTAAATTTCATATTAATCCCATATTAATCCCATGAAAGGGATTAATATGGGATTAATATGAGAAAATGGAAAAATAGGAACAAAATCTTTGTAAATAGGGAAGAATGGAGGGGTTGAAGGGAGGGCTGGGCAAGGGTGAAAAATAAGAACCAAGAGAGACTATGTAAAGGTGCAAATTTCTAATGATGAATGTCATTATATTGTATACCTAAAATGTACCAATTATTAGAATGAATAATCGATAATGCAAAGTAGGAAGAAAAGGTCCAAAGGGGTAGGGGTCGTGGGAGGGGCAAGGGAAAGAAAAAATGATGAGAAATGGAAAAAATGGAAATAAAGTCTTTGTAAATAGGGAAGGGTGGAGGGCGTGAAGGGAGGGCTAGAAATGGGGAAAAAATAAGAACCAAGATGCATTATGTAAAGGTACAATTCCCAATGAGAAATGTAATTGTGTCGTATACCTACAATATACCAATAAAAGAATTTAATATAAAAAAAAATAATAAATTTCAGGTCACTTTGAGAAGCAACCACAAACATGGTAAGGAAAATGCCAAAGCTTGGTAGCTAGGCCCCAAGATTTACAGAATAAATAAAAGTATTCAAGAAGGTTTTAGAAAATATACTTTAAATGTCATTACTAAGAATCAAACTTTTTCTATTAATTCACACTATTAAAGGCAAACACTCTTTTCCCATTTCTACTTCTTCCTCATTGTACTCCAGGAAGTTTGAGTGTGCTTTCTCAGTAGGTGCTATCAGCCCCTTCTTTTCTTCTTGGGAACAAACTAACCTTTGCAAATCAAGGGTTTCCAAGTGTTCTATGTATGCCCCTCTCATGTACAGAGCCTTCTCTGGCTCAAAAATACACAAGACTCAATGGTAAATTGTTCACTGTTGATGTCGGCTCCACAGGCTGCTTTAGCTCACATATTCATCTATGTCTTCCAATATAGAGATTATTAGCAATGATGTGATGATTTGACCCCACCTGTCTCATGTTTTGTATTATTTATTAGTTCTTTTAAAAATAAAGTGGAAATGTAAGGTCCTATTTACCGGTCTTTCTCATTCCTATGACTATGTACATAGCAACAGAAATTAGACATACTTCTAGAAACCATATTCTACAAAGAATAGCTCTCAGATAACAGTCTTGGTATCAGAGTAACACATCTCACATTCTCCATTTCAGGGAATGGCAAAAATGTTCTGGGGACTCCATAGTTTATTAAAACACCTGATTATCATATGGGCAATTTTTCTATTCCTCTACCTCTCCTCTTTTTAAAGTTTAATCCACAAATTTACCAACCAAATTGTTGTTGCCCTGTCTCTAATCAATAGTGTTTGAATCTGCAATTCTTACCAAGTTTTATAAAATCAATTTATTTATTTAATAGGTAGTATCATTACTATTTATCTCCATATGTCTTTTCCAATACTTCAAACTTGAGCAGAGATCCTGATTGTTTTAAACAGAACAATAAGCACTAAATAAAGGTTGGCTAGATAGCTGGATGAAGGAGGGAGGAAAGTATGGAAGGAAATGATTAATACATTAGTAGTTCAAGATTTTCTTCAAAAAAATCAGCTGAATTTAAATGTCTTCAGCTTCTTATTCAGGAAATCATGGCTATATGTTTTTGCCAAGAATCTATCTCACTCAAGTTGGATTCTGCTCTTTAAGTACTTATGGAATTCACACATATCTCTCTATGGACATTTCCAAAATTCCAATCTCACCTACAGCTTCTCAAATCCAATTGCAGGCATTTTCGTTATTGGAGTGGCTGCAGGCTACACAAATTCTTCATGTGAATAGTCTTTTTGGGAAAAAATGTAGATTCTTCCTAACCAAGATTAAGTCAAAAAGTGCTTAAGTTATAAGCCCAACATATTAAGCACACCAATGTCCCAAGAAACATGAGCCAAGATTCATCAGAGATCAGAACCACAGTGAATAGATTAATGAGTTGCTACAGAAATGAGGGCTTGAACTTTTTGGAAGATATTGGAGGAGCCTACACATCTGCACTTGAGACTAAATAGATAGAGTGATCAGACAGACCATCAATACAACATTACATAGGGTCTATGTATTTACCAGTAGGTAGTGACATATCTGTTTATTTCCATGTATATTTCTCAATACTTCAAACTTGAGAAGAGGTTATAGAAAGAAAGATGAATGAAAAATAGCAGAGACAAATTGGATCCCACAAGAGTGGGCTGTAATTCACAGAGGGAAACAGTAACCTTGGAGGAAAACAGAAAAGCATATCTTTCAGGACAAGTTACCTGGAATCTAGAGGTGGCATGCACAAGAAGCTGGTCCTGCAAGCACAGTTGGTTGAGAACTCAGAAAAACAGAAGGCAAAGATTTAGAGAGAATTGGAGTTTCTGGAGCTCATGTGCTGATCCCTAGTAGCAGAGTAAGTCACTAGATCAGGCACAATCTGTATGAATAAATTGCCTTTCTGAGAGTAAAAGCATATACTATCTCACATCCACCTCCAAATATCTCTTGTGATTAGTATTAACTCAAGATTGGTAAGGGAAGAAGTTATTGGAAATAATTTATGTTACTATCATTGCATGACAAATCATTCCAAAACTTACTCATTCAAAACAAAAGCAGTTATTTTATCTTACAGTTTCTGTGGGTCAGGGGTCAGGGAAGATTTGGGCTGTATATTTATAGTCCAGGATCTTTCTTGCAGTTAAAGTAGCAGATGCTTGTGGAAGGGCAGGAAAGTGGGGCTGCCAGGGGTTACAGCTTGGGAACCTGTGTGGTCTCTCTATGCAGGCTCGTTTTGGTCACATGGTGGCAGGGCAGCTAACATGGAGGCTGGAGGTTTCATGAGCATGTGTCCAGTGAGGAAGGCAGAGATGGTATGGCCTTTAATCTAGCCTCAGAAATCACATAGCATCAATTCCTTCATGTTGTGTTCTTTTAAACAGTCATAAATGTGCACCCTGATTCAAGAGATGGGTGACTAGAGTCTACCTGTTATTGGAAGACAGACAAGTTTCTAGAAGAGGAAATGGGATGGAAAATATTGTTGGAACATTTCTTCCTTCTATATATTCAACCAAAAGGCTCAAGTGGTAATCAGCTCTTGAACTTTTCTTTTTTCTTCATTGCCTAGGAATTCCTGAATTCCAACAATAGTGATAATAAACAACAAGCAAATGTTATTTCTTTTGGTAGTTCTGGGCATCATTGAGTTAGATTTCAAATGAAGTCACGATAATCCCTGCTAAAAAAATATTTTTTCTAATATATAAACAGTTGCTATTTAGGGGATGAGCCAGGGAAAAAAATGAAGTCCATACAAAAAAAAAAAATATCCTAGAGTAGTCCTTGTTTGATCGTCTCTCAGCCATTGTTTTCTCATCTGTGAAATGGAGATGCCCTACTCCAATCTCGTCCCTTGATCTTCCAAATATATCTTGAATCTGTAATAAATAAAACCATAGCAAAACACTCCCTACCAGATGCAGAGATAATGAACTATTTTCTTACAATACAACAAAGAAAACCAGTTTTTAGGAATGATAGTTTTGCTTGTTCTTTTCTGGACTGAAAGTTTGCCTGTGAGAAGTAAAGAACAATATGAAGAAATATATAACTTTGAATCTCCTTCCAATCTTTCTGACCTTCAGATATATATATCTCTATATATAGATATATATATATAGATATATATATAGTGCTTTTTATCTAAAGCAAAGTAATACATGATTCAAAGATAAACCAATTTTTAAAAATGGAGATGGATTAATAAAATATTTACTGCTCAAAAAGAAAAGAAAACTGCTGCAATTCTCCTACATTTCTCTTCCTTACAACTCTCTAGAATGTTTGCTCATATGGATTACAAATGAATCTTGGGAAGAGTCTAGCAGACGGCTTTGATTAAATGGTATGTTGAATAAACAATGCTGAGACATTTTAATGAGGTCAAATAAAAGGGATGTGCTGAAAAGAAATATTTTAAAAATTACTTTGAGCCTGTATCCTTAAACTGTTTCCTAGAGAATTGAGCTCTATTTCTGCTCACTATGCCATTATCTGAAGACTTTAAATCTGCTCACTGACTTTGCTACCATGAATGATCTATGACTCTTTAGCACTGATTTCCATTGGAGGATTTCTGAAAATTACTAAGGTTCATTCTAATGAAACTTATATAAACAGACACCCTGTTTAAAGTCAATGACATTTAGTTCTTGGCTTCTTCCCATAAGTGAAAACGAAGTTAAATAATATGCCTATAACTTTTTATGAGAAAAATGCCAAAATATTTCTTCTTGTCCATGACACATTCTAATAACCAGAGAGTCACAGGACTTATACAAGTCAATTCAAGATTTTTGAGACCAATAAACACTGATTTGGTGTCTTAGTTGTTTTCTTGTTGCTGGAAAAAATACCCAACACCCCCAAGTTAAAGTAGAAAAGGTTTATTTTGGGTCACAGTTTGTAGAGGTTTCAGTTCATAGTCAGTTGGCTACTTGGCTACATGGCTACATGGCAGCGGGGGAATAGCCCCTGGCATGGCAGACAGGAAGCAGCACGGGGGATTAAAAGGGAGGATGTGGGTGGGATGCATCCCCTCCAGGTCATGCCAACAGTGACCCATCTCTTTCCACCAAGTTTCCTTTCAACATCACACTCAGCTATAAACCTACCAGTGGATTGATCCAGTACAATATACCTATGATCCAGTATTACACATCCATGATCCAGTTACCTATCAAAATGTCCACTTGTGAGTCTTTGGGGGAACATCTAGATATAAATTATAACACTCGATAAGCAAATATGTAGACCAAACTCATATAATCAATTAGCAACTGTTGCTGAACTTGATTTTTAATATAATTGGCTTAGAAATGGAGTATAACCTACAAGAGGAAGGATCTTTGTTTCTAGTCAGATATGGAAAGAAGAAAAAAGGAAATTAGAGCAGCCAACCAGCCAGCCAGACAAAAATCAGTCAGTATGGTCAATTAAGTAAAATATTGCAGGCTTATGAGGTGTAATGTTTTGAGCTGGTATGAAGGTCCAGGGAGAATTCACAAAAGCTGGTGATATAAGTGGAATGAGGTCGAGAAACTGAGAACAGTGAAACATCAGTGGAAACATTGACATACATATGCCATACAGTGGAGAGAATGGTTGGGAATGAGCTTTCAGATTATTTATTGATTTTGAGGATTGAATAGAATGTCATCAGATGACTGGACCAATGAGAGAGGAATATCAAATATTCAGGAGTGCCAGGAACACTGGGTCTCAAAAGAAACAGGTCTGGTAATCTAATGGTTTGGGATGACACAGGAAGCTAGAAGTAGATGATTACCTTCTCCCGTTCAGATCTCTGTGTCTTGGGAAATGCACTTCTCTGCTAAAGTGGGCCACAGAAAAATGTGAGCTCTAAGAGAAGAAGCAAGATTCAGTGACAGCTACAGGGTGGGTTGGACATTGCTGGAAAAGATGAAGAGGCAAAGGAACATTTACTGTAGGGGAGGGGTCTCCAAAGGGCAAAGAGAAAGGCTGGAGAGGGAGGGAGAAACATTATAGAAACATGGATCTGGGGGACAAAGGAAAGAAACTTTGTGGGGATGATTTGCCACTTTGTCAAAAAACATGTACATATATGGATGCTTTCTAAAAAAGAATCATTTATTTGAGAAGACTGTTCTAGCAAGTGGAGTTAACATTAAATTTAAAATATTATATACATTATATAGAGAGACCTAGAGGCAAAAATACACATACATACTTTTTTTAAAGTTGTTTGCTACTTATTCAGAGATAAATCCTATCTGCTCACCTAGATTGCAAGCTGCTGAAAAGAAAGGGCTATGATGTGCATAGACATTTTCAGCATTGATTATTGTGAAATTTAGATGGGTCAAACCAAATTAATATTATCTGCAAGTGCTCACCTCCTTCTTTCTTCTTTTTTATTAGTTGCTATTCAAAATGAGTAACTTTTCTCAACTGAGACTCTTAACAAACCTGACAGTGTGGCCCAGCTTGTTGATAAATGAAGCTGAGGACAGCCTGGAGACAGTTTAGAGATGATCCATGTCCCTTCTCATTTAACTGGTTGACCCTTTGTTCCTGATTTCTGATTGGGTTCAACCTCTGAGGCTTCTACCTTCACAGCACAGCTCTTGACAACCTGTGTTGTTCCAAGCAGTATTTTCTTGTTAATTCCATCTACATTGCACCACATCAGCCCTCTGAAATTTGAAAATGCCGCTGAACAAAACTTTTGGAAGAATCTAGGAAAGACTCGTCTCCGATTTCCAATACAGCTCAGAAACTAGAGCAGCTACAACCACCGCTAGTCATCCTGGGGAACTCTTTATAAGTACTGATTTGGGGATCACTTGGTACAAATATTTAATTCATTGTGATGGGAAGTCCAGCATCACAAACTTTAATTCATCATTATTATTGCTTTCTGATTAAAATTGTGATTGACAGTTGTGGATATGTTCCCTACAAAAGATCAAAATAGGCAAGCAAATGTATTTATTTATAATGTTCTAGCTTTGCTCCATAAAATCATTATATTAGGGCAGGCAGAGCTTTCCTTCAAGTTCATTGGTCTGTTCCTTGCTTCTGACTGAATGTCTCTAAGCCTTCTAAAAGGAAAAAAAATGACTTAAGCAAAATCTTTTCTTTTGTTCTGCACAAATCTTTAAAGTTTTAATTTGAGCCTGTTCCTTTCATTTTGTCTTCAGTGCATGTCTCTAGCAGCAGTCATGTCTAAGTTTTATGTACACCCCAGTAGCCCTGGAGATTCTATCCCTTTCTGTATACCAGACAACCATATAGACAGAATATAAAAATTAGTTGTTTAATTTATTTGTTTTCTGTTTTGCATCAAAGCACATGAAACATGACAATAGGATTTTTGCTCCTGTGACTACTGTATCATATGGAATTCTTTCTTTCTGGTCACACTTAGCTGATGAGCCATATGGCACCAATGTATTGAGAAGAATCTGAGCAAGCTTTTGCAAATACAAAATATTATTCAGGTTTCCCTAATGTATGCAAATGAGGCCATTCATTTTCCTACCCAATCCTCTGGAGATGCTCCAAGGTTTGAAATGAAAGAAATTCTTCTTTCAAATGTATGTAATCCACATTAATTGCTTCTGATAGCGAAGGGTGGGATGGTTAGATACTACAGTAGTTAATACTTTAATCATATCACCTCTGCAGCTAACTTGGCTGAGTGCAGTACTCTGAGGAAGAACCATGCCAAAGTATCCTTCTTCCCTATAGAATCAAAATACAGGTAGCTTGTATTTCTCAGCTGCATTTCAACGTAAATGAATTTGTGACAGGAGAAGAAGAGAGGATCAGAACTGAGAAAGAGAGGGAACAGAAAGCTGGCTAAATCTCTGAGGACAGAAACACTGATCTTGTCATTTAGTAACTTCCAGTGGAAGAAAGGTCAAGTTCTTCAGAATGACAGTGAGATCTTCTATAAAAAGTCTACCTTTTCTCCATACTGGCCCATACTCCCTACAGCTGCATCTTACTTTTTGTATTTTCAGAATCCTGGTCCTTTACCCCATGTCTACTTTTGCATTTAATGTATCCATTGTTCATCTTTTGAGATGTAACTCAAATACCACCAAGCTCTTGGAATTCTTCTTCCCCAGCTAGAAATCATCTTTCTCTTCTCTGTAATGTCATAATTCATTCAGCTCTTCCACAGCCTTTTTGTAGTCAGATCTTATAATTTAGTAATTAATATTCACATCTTACCTTCCTGAGACTTATGTTCATAGGAAAAGAAAAATCATGACTTGATGAAAGTAAAACCAAAAATGCTTTAACTTACCACAGACACATAGTAGATACACAAATTTTTTAAATTAATGTATTCATAAATGAATATCTGGTCTACTAAAGTATAAGCTCCATGTCTTCAAGTTTAGACAGTATTTTTCAGGGTCAATCACCATTAAAAAAACATTTTGCAAGATATCTTATTCAGGTTAGATTTTTTTTCTTCATGCTGTAGATCTAACCTAAGGCCTTATGCATGGTAGGTAAGTGTTCTGCTATTACAGGCAGCTAAGTTATTTAGAAATTAATAGGCAGTGACTGCCAGGGACGCACCCTCAAAGGATTCAGTACAGAAGATGAGAACACATCAAAATTGTATGGAGGCACATCTGAAGAAGGACAGGCCTCAAGATAAAGACGCACTGGCCAGTCCTACATGCCTCCCTAAGGGATAAACAATAATTTGAGATAATAATTTAATTAGTATCACCTAGTCCAGTAAAGACTAGATAGGCATCAGTCACCTAGGTGGGTGACCAGCATTTAGAGCCATCCCTTCCCAAAATGTCTTTGTTCTTTCCATATACCCTTGCTACCTGACTCGCTTCCCTATTGGACCAATACTACCTAAGCAGCTATACTTGTAATCTTATTGATTGATTGTAATTTGACCTACTTTGTACCTACTTCATGATTTGGCTCTATAAAACATTCTTGGAGAAATGTTATCTGTGGCAACCCACTTTCAGGAACCCTCTTGTCTCTCAGATCTCAATAAATTTTTCCTACTCTTAACCTCCGTTGTTCCTTGGAATTCATCCTTTGATTTCAGGGGACACATACTTGGCACATTGGACCTCTAGCAGGTTTGGAGTTATATATCTGCTATATCACTACCACTAAGCTGCATCCCCAGCCCTTTCATGATAGATCCTAATGAATAAAAGGGAGAAGTTAATGGAATGAGGATAAATATATACATAGCTGTGGTAGAGCAAATGTGATAGGCAATCACAACAGTGGACCTTCGACTTTATTGCAGTGCGTTCAAGAGCAATGAAAATTGGTTGGCTATCCTAAAAAGATTTTTTTTTTTGCATATAGCTGGGGTGGTCATAAGATTAAAATATTCTTTATTAAGACACCTAAGTTTTAATTCAACAGTTATATTGTTTCTTAAAGTATGAAATTATTATCCTAAGAAAACCAGTACCCAAAGTATTTTTCTCCCCTTTTAAAAAGAAATTGGAATAAGTTTCAATACATAATAAATAAACTCATTGTGAGGATGGGTACATATACATATCACCTCTTGATCCTTTATACTTTCCCATCCCCTTCTCTCCCTCTTGCCTTCCTCCATCCCAGGTACTTACAAAAAGGGGTACTTTCTTAAAGTAAACACTCATAAATTTTATATAAATTACCCATAAATAAAAGAAGTGATTATCATGTAGTAGGGAAATGAAAAATTTTAGTTCATAAGCTAAATTATGTTGTTTGGGATTTCTTTTAATTTCTACCAATAAATGTGAAAGATCATGATCTGTAGGTGAAACGTGAAGCAATAGAGTAGCATATGAAGCTCCTAAGCAAGGTGCCAACATGCCTTCCAACAGTTTATATTCCATAGTCAGTATGAACATAGACAGGAGCAGCTTCTTGACAAAAGCTGTGATAAAAGAATCAGGTTGGCTTATAAAGAAAAGAAGGCCATTGATAAGCATTTCTGAGAGGAATACCACATTGCAACGATACATTAACTATCTCCAAATCCTAAATACACCCTTCACCATCTATGCACATTTATGACAGGTTGGAACTAAAAAAAATGATTATCTTTCACTGCTAGTGCTAAACATAATTTCCCAGCCACCCTCAATGTGCGAGTCTATTTGTTAGTTTCTTAGTTATCTCAAGAACTGTACTACTTTTAATCCTACAAGTAAACATGTAATAATCACTAAAATTTTCTAGTAATGGGCCACAGTGCATGCTAAAAGACCTCTGAAAATTTCTTTTGCACCTGTCTATAAGAAAGCAGAAAGTCAGGATGTGTGTGGCTCTGGCTTTGACACATTACCGTGACCAGCTCCTCTCTCCTGAATACTGTAACATCATGGTATCCATTTATGCAGCATCAGCAGACACTGATCTGGGTAGTAAGGTCAATCAGAAGGTTGCTTTTCTCCTCAATGTTTGTGAGTCCTGGAGCAATGGCTCATAGTTCCCTCCAGCACTCTGCAGAGTATTAGCAAAATGTGTATCTGTCCACTTCTTCAGAAGTTCTGGGAAGATGAATGTGATACAACTGTAAAATAATCTGATAATAAAGTAGTAAGAAATACACCTGTACAAAAAAGCAATAAGAATACAACTGTAAAATAATTTGATAGTAAAGTAATAAAAATGCTACAGTCCTGTGATTTCTTTGTATATTTTAATTGCACATATAATTTTCAGAGCACAAACTGAAAAGAAAACATCAATCCTAATGAATGGACTATCGAAGACTATAGCTCTATTGCTATGATAAGTCTCATCAAAGCAATATGATGGACATGTTGGTTTTGTTTTCTCCCTTATCGTTGAATCCTGAGGCAAGGATTATCTTCCTCTGGTCATTGATATGGCCAATGATTCAAAGATCATTTAATGACTGTTTTACCACATGATGGTCTAGACCTGATTTCCAAACTTACAGACAGATATTTCTTCCATCCCCTGCTAATCATTATTCTTGCAGTGTAGGAACTTTTTTTCCCTTAAATTATTTTATTGGTACATTTTAGCTAAACAATACATTTACAATTATCATTGGGTGCTTGT